>JAKSZP010002695.1:0-240583 GCA_022478985.1 Massospora cicadina
AGAACTGTTGTGGGGAATTAGTGAAATCTGTGCTGAGATTACCAAATTGAAATCAGTCAGATCTAATTTGGGCAGTAATCTGGCTGATGGCCAAAATTTGAATGGCTGTAAAAGCATGAAGAATGAGATATCAGCTGGATCACCTAATGGCTCCAATTCAATCACTAAACCAGTAGAACATATATCAGGCGCCATCAATGAGGGTTTGAAGCCCTCTGATAGTAATTTGGGCATTGCAGCTGATGTTCTGCTATTGACCAAACAAACAGTTAAATGACTGAGCGCGGGCGGGTTGGCTGTCCCAAAGCTGTTCCCAACCAAATGGACCCATCCCTATATGGGATGACCTTGGGGGATTCCCGTCGCTTGTTGGGCTAAATGCCATCATGCTAACCAGCAGAAACATAGTCGAGCCCTGGTTTGGACATTTGAGGTCAAACTGACAGAGACTCAGCCTGCCACCAAATCTTGCGATGTCAGTTCCTAAAGAATAAACCCATCCATTCCCAAACAATTCACCGGTTAAGTCAAATTTGTGGGACCTGACCCCGTTATTTCACTACCCAATTGACCACTATTTAATCAGTTGTATGGCACTGAGAAAATTGTTGGTCGATTTTCTTACTTTCCTTTCCAAATAGAATTTTACCCAAAAACCAAATTTTTGTTTTTTCTTTCCACCCACATCCCAGATGCCATTTCCCTGGTGGCCCATCAGTCTGCACTCCAGGTGGGATTTACTAGTTCTTTTGGTTACTATGGCTCCCTCCATTGTCAATTGGGTTCAGCAAATCCGATATTTTTGGCTCTACAATCCTGTTCTCACGAACTTCTGGCAGCAATATACAGGGATCTTATGGCCTAATGTCCATCAATGGAAAGAAAGAATCCGTCTCCTTGTCACCCCCGTTGAGATGGCCTCATGTGCCAAGAATCTCATCAAAACTATCACAGAAATTCCACCCCCTGCCGCTAGACCTGCTGAGTTGGGGATGCGTTCAGTGTGGTCTGTCGCCAGGATACTCCTCACCTTGTTGTTGCACCACCACTTCGTGGTTTCACATTTCTGGCTCCATATCAAGTCATACGGTTGGCAATGCCTCTGTCATTCTGGCTTGCTTTTTGGGTACTCACGCATCCTGACTGGCAGGCCAGTCTAAACTTCTTCTGCTGTTTCCATGAAACCAGGTAGCAAAGGCTACCCAGCCAGTTCAGAGATATGCCTCCCATCCCTTACTGCGAGGAATGAGACCAGACTGACCCCCAAGTTGGACTTACTTGAGGAAAAAGGATTGACATCCTTTCTACAGCTATTTCCAGACGTCGTTTGACTATGGCCAGGGAGCTTGTTGCCTGGATTCCTTCTGAAGGGAAGTAGCGCAGGTTTCTGGCAATCCATAGACCATAGATCACCTCCCCCCATATTGTGCACCAGACCCTGAACCCCTCCTTGTCTGCAAGCAGACTTGGTGAGGCATATGCAATCAGGATCTCTGGCCATGCGAAATGACCAGAGGATAACTTACACCCTGGATGGTATGCTTCATACAAAAGGAGAGCACTACTCCACACAGTATCCGCTGCCAGACACTCATTGAAGATGTGCTTTGCCATCTCCTCCCCTCCACATACCTTACAGGCATACAGAAGGTCATCCTCCTTATGCTTACTCCACTTACGCAGAGTCGCCCCAGTGACCAAGATGTTGCTGAGGAGTTGGAAGAGAAAGTTCTGAACTGGTATAGACTAGCATCCCTTAACCCTCCTCCCCCACAGGTCCATCAGGCCAGGTTGCATTTTGCAAGTGATCCAGGACAAGTACATCAAGCAAAGCTCTCTGTCTTGTAGCTTCCATAACCTGGAAGTTGTAAAATCTGAGAGGCAGACACCGCTACCACACCCCACCTTAAGCCAGTCCCGAAGGATGAAGAGGCTTTCCCATCTGGAGTATCTCCAGCCTTCTCTTTCTCGCAGGAACACCCGCCGATCCTGCCCTCATGACCTTCTGAACAGGCTTCCCCAGCCTCTTATGCAGCCAGAGAAGGAATTGCTTCCCTCCAGCAAGAAGGCAGTTCAGTTGCTTCCACAACATCCCATGCCTTCCTTACCAGCACCTTGGAGGTACTGGCAACATTATTGGCTGCTTCCACCCTAAGCACCCTCCAGCCATCGCCATCAAGGAGGTCCCCCCAGTGGACCGCCCCAATAAAGTGCTTGAAGGCCTTGCGCAGACAAGGTTCCATCTCCAGTCCCCAAGCTCCTCCCCAAAGGGTAATTGCCCAGATTCTTTCAATGGTCCAATATCCACCCTATAATCTACCCATGCTGCCCGCCCAAGCTCTAAATTAATCTTTCCAGTAGCCTGGTAGGTTCCCAGCACTTGGAATGGCCCCTTGATTGATGCCCCAGCTAACACCAAGATCCTTGTTTGAACTGTCCTTACAAACATTAGAGAGGTAATCCTCCAGTATTGGAGACCAACAGATGGATTTTCCCTCCCAAGCGACCCATGAGATCCATTTCAGCTGCAGTGCTTTGATCATACTCCCGAAGTTAATCAGACTGATGCCCCCTTCTTCACCTCCTGACACAAGCTAGAGTAACTGGTTTTTGACGCTCTCCCTTGACAAATGAACTGGATGATTGAACTCTGTATTCTTCTGATGGAAGATGCCGGCAGTGGAACAAATCTGGATGTGTACCATAGTCTGTAAAGAATAAAAGTGTCATGACAATGACCCTGCCCCAATATGATAAGTTGAGCCATTGCCACTTCCAAGCCAGTTTTTTAAGGTCTTCTTCAAGTTTGAGCCACATTACGTGTGGTGACACTCGCCCAGGGATGGGACACCTGAGGTATAGAAACTCCTCCCCTGTTGCCATCCAGGGGATTGAGCTCTTTGGTGCCCTCACCCAACGTCGCCGTTCTGCTGATGGGCCAAGCCCTGGATTTTGACAGATTGACCTTAGCATTGCTTGCGTTCTGGTACATCTTCAGAATGTTCATCACCACCTTCTCCTCTTCCTCCAATGAAACATAAATCCATGTTTCATCTGCAAACATTGAATGAGATTAATCCTCGCCATTGATGGTAATTTTCCTCCAGTCCGACTTTCTGAGAGACACTGAAAGAGTCTCTATTGCAAGGACAAACAACAAGGGAGATAAAGGGTCTCCCTGACGCACGTCCCTACACACCTTAAAGGGGTGGGAGAGGACCCCATTGATATTGACAACTGATGAGTCCTTCTCATAAATCGCTTTAAGCAGTCTCAACAAATGCCCCTTGATTCAACCCTACTTAACACTTCACAAAGAATCTCATGATTCACCGATCATACGCCTTCTCTTGATCAAGAAACTGTAGCCACCCACTCTGGTCATAAAGTTTACTTGCCACTCTACTATCAGGTGAAGCAGCATCAAGTTGTCAGTAATTGAGCGTCCTGAGATAAACCCATTCTGCTATTTCCCAACAACATCCGCCACAACCCCCTTTAGTCAGTTGGTTAGGATCTTCATTAAGATCCTATAGTCAACGTTAAGCAGAGTCAAAGGCCAATAGTTCCCCATGAGGGAGGGATCTCCCTTCTTATACAACACCATCATTACACCCTTTGAAAATGCCAGCTCAATTATACCAGAGGCTAGGAGTTGATTGTAAAGCTCAGAAAGCATCTCAGAAATTTTTGCCCAAAATAACTTGAAGAGCTCCAAGATCAACCCATCCTCCTCAGGAGCCTTGCCATTCTTGCCCTTGCGGATGGTGTCTGACACTTCTGATTTGCAGATCTTGCTACTAGGTGCAGCTGAGTCTCCTTTAGCAGTACCCTTTCAGGCAAACAGCAAGTAAGAATTAGACTGGCCTGCCAGCCAGGGTGCCAGAGCACCTGTACAGCAAACCAGTATGCCTGAGGCACTGCTGCTGATATGACAAGTATAGAACTGAAAAGGAATTTCCCCAATATCTGCTGGTGAGCCAGAATTTTTTATAGGCACAAGATAAAGTACCAGATGCACACAGCTGTTAACCCCAAGGGGTACGAGAGTGTCAGCAGATAAGTCGGCTTAATTTTCAACATATAAAACTTAATTTTGGGGAAGGTTTTTTTAATGGAAAATTTAAGGAAGAAAAATTGGCAAACAATTTTCTCAGTACGATGCAACTGATTAAATAGTAGTCAATTTGGGGGAAAACAAGCTGGGATCAGGTACCACAAATTTGATCTAACCAGCGAATTATTCAGGAATGGACAGCTCCCTGGAAACTGACATTAAAAATTTTGGTGGCAGGCTGAGTTGCTGTTGGTTCAAGCTCAAACATGCGAACCAAGGCTCAGCTACATTTTTGATGGTTGGCGTGATGGCATTTAGCCCAACAAGCGGTGGGAATCTCCCAAGGCCACCCCACATAGGGGTGGGCCCATTTAGTTGGGAATGGGTTTGGGATGCCCAACCTGCCCATACTCGATCTCTGGACTGTTCAGTTGGTCTGTGGCATGGTGTCAGGTGCAACACCCAATTTGTCAGCAGGAAGCTTCAGGACCTCATTGATGGTGTCCGGAGCTATTACCTGCCCATTGGGGGTGATTCCTGATGGGTTTGGGAGGGGGAGATTTTTCTGATCATCATGTTAACCGAATTGCAACTGTCAGGCATTCTGGCCAATAATCAGTCTTCATATCTCTCAAATTGGTTAAAATCAATTTTATTTCTGATATCTCAGCACAAATTTCTCTGATTCCCCATAACAATTCTACTGAGGAGAGTGTGGGTACCAGGAGCAGTATCCGAAGTGGGAGGGCTGTTACCCAGCGCTCATCTACCATGTGAGTGAGATCGCCCTGAGTAACAAGGGGTACAGCCATCCTCTTCAGTGCCTTCTTACTTGGAAATGGGGAAATGGCTCAATCAACACCCAGAGGACGTTCCCCCCGGGACTTACATACCCCCAGTCCACTTGAGAGTACTTTGGATGCCTCCAGGTCATTCTCAGAGGGTCATAAAGGTCCTCATAATAGGATTTGGCCACCTCCGCCATGTGAGCTGCATCCTTCACTTTAACTCTCCCATCACAAAGTGACAAGATCCTTTCTGAAGGTCTGAATGCCCCTACTGCCTTGCGGAGTAGGGCCACATTGCTTTTAGAATCCTCATCCCATCTAGAATTCCTTTGTTTGAGGCGATCCACAATGTAGGCTCCCATCTATTTTGCGTATAATTCAGCCTTGGCCATGTAGGCAGATGCTCCCACAACCATGGACTGCTTGCAGGTACTTTCAAAGCTCTTCTCCAAGGTTTCATACCTCAAACGCATGGCCCCTAGCTGCCTACCAAAGATTTCACAAGCCATCTTGAGATCAGCCTTCATCCGCAGCCATTTTTCTGGCACATCAGGCTTCCCCACAATCTGGCTTCTCCACTACATCACCTTATTCCTCATGATATCCTGAAGTGGACTTTACTTCAGGAGTTCAGAGTTCAGTCTCCAGATTCCTTTCCCTGCAGAAGCAACCCAAGGGTCACTGATCTGCAGTTCCAGGGGCCTGTGGTCTGAAGCACCTGGATCATGATTCCAAAGGATCAACTTGCAGCGACTCAGGAGAGGCTGGGGCACTTACACAAGGTCAATGCGGGAGAAATAATTGCCCTGGATGTGAGTCCACCCAGTCTCTCCCTCCTCACCATGGTCAGCTCTCCACACATCCAGTAGGCAAGGTCGATCATTAAACTGGCCAACTCGTGGGCTCCATGATCGGAACTCCAGTTGCCTGAAGCCCCACCATGTCATCCCTAAAGCAGACACAGTTCATGTCTCACTCCAGCACTACTGACCCCCAATTCCTTCCTCCTGGATCCTTAGGCCGACCTTCTGGAAGAAGGCCTTCCGTTCAGATCCAGAATTGGGTGCGTATATGCTGATAAACCAAATTGATTCCTCTCCAATCAGTGACATTACTGCCACTGCTCTTCCAGGAACCAATACCCTTTTATCCAATACCTTAACCTTGTCCGCTACCAGACTAAAATACCACCCTTTGGCTTCTCCCCATCCCTCTTTCCCTCCCCTAGGGGCGAGTCTGAGTTTGGTTAATCCACCAAATGAGAGTAAAATGATTTTTTTCGAGGGAACTGGAAATCCCAGTCCTCTTCCACCTCAGGTTTGAACTTAGTCTCAGTGAGGAAGCCGATATCTGTCCCATGTTGTTCCAAACAGAGTTTCACCTGCTGCCGCTGCTTGAGTCCATTTAGACCCCGCGCATTAGCAAATTAAACCCTGATTGCCATAGGTTTGAAACTGAAGAGGCTTTGGTGTTAGGATCCTGGGGGTCACCATCCTCTTCCACCTCAGCTGGTTTAGTGGGACCAAGTTTCTTCCTCCCCTTTTAAGTACTAGACTGAGCCAGGGGTGGAGGCTGCTCAGTCACAACAGCCTCCGGAATCTTACCATAACCAGGGTCCTTGATAGACCCTTCTGCTTCAGTTAAAGGCATTGGGTTAGAAGGCATTGGCCCACTATTGCTAGCAGGCAACACCTCCCTCACCTCCGCCTCTTCCCCTATGGGCCTCGCGCGCTCTGTCACACCCACATACCTTATGGTCGCCCGCCTCTTATGCTATTGGGTGATGGGGAGAACCCCATCCGTTTGGGAGGCGACCGCCTCCATAATGTCCTTTGCGGAATGTGCCAAAGCGCCACTCAGCTCGATTTGGAGTCTAGCTGCTTACCTCGCCTTCCAGGAACGCTTTGACTCCTTGTTGACCTTCCTTGCGCTTTTCAGCACTCCAGTCACCGCCTCCGAAGTGATGCCAGCTGCAGTCTCCTCCCTTGCTTTGGCTGACATCTCAGTCAGCTTTTCCAACGCCTTTTGGAGAGCCAACTTTTCTTTCTCAGAGGGCGCCATCACCGGCACCCCCGCGCTAGGCCCGCTAGGCTTGGCCACTGCTGCAGGAGATTGAACCTAAGAACATTTGGCTCTGACGTGCCCCTTTGCACCACACAAGAAGCACCTTTCCAGCGGTACCACAGGGATACTCCAGGTCCCCAAAGTGACTGAACGAGGTAACTCCCCGTATGATTTCAAAAGTTCAACCATCAAAACCCAATCCCCAGATCTAACGGTAAACTTTTTCAAGCTACTGTCCTTCTGCTTCAAGTTCTTTACCAGCTTATTCTCATTAAAGGAGATCACTCTGCCAAAGCCTTTCAGCTGAGACATCATGGCCCCTCTAGTGATCACAGGTGGTATGTCCCTCAGAATGAATCTTCCAATCTTGGTGCCAATGTCAAGACATACGGCCTACTCGTTCTTTGTTCTCAAACTGGCAGCCAAAACCTGTTCCTTTTGATGCTTAGACCGGAAGGCCATAAGTATCAAACCAGTCCAAACGTGAAATATGGAGGGGGAACCCACACACCTCAATCACCCTGACCATTTGCATCTCTTTTAGACCATCCAGTCTTCACTTCCATGGCTTGAGCCCTCTTGAGGCTCTCCACCATGCTTGCCGTCAGATCCTTGGATGGGCTGGAGTTCCCTTCTTCGAAAAGCTTGGTTCCAACACCAAATCCATTAGCAGCCACTGCAGCAAAGGAGACCAAAGCCCCCTGTGCATCAGAAACCACCCCCGCTGTTGCTTTGTTAACGGAGTTGGTCTCTCCAGTTTGGTTTTGTGATGAAGTTTGCTCTCTGGGCCCTTTTGTGCGAAAACCATCACATCCCTTTTGGGTCAGTCCTTCATTTTGGTACGTGAGTGCTCTCGCCTTTTGCTGCACCAGTGTAAGCCCACGTATGCTACTGGCCGCTATCCAGGTTTCAGGCCAACCTAGAAAACTGCGGTGATTATTGTAGACAGGTGAGCTGAAGCTCAGCCAATCAGGATTGCACCACCCTTGTCACTGAGACCTGCTTTTGCAGTGCCCTGCCTCATAGAATAGTAGTGTGACAGATGATACGCCCAACTCTTGCCTCCCCCTTCCTGCCCATATCCCCCCCAAAGGAGAGTGGAAGCACCCGAAAGAACAGGTTGGGTTACAGTCATTAGCTTCCATCTCACTCCCCATCCAGACCACTATCAGACCTTTCCAGGGCGCCTCTCTGGGTTCTGGTACCAGCTACTCACCCATGTTTCCACAAGCTTTCCTCAGTTACGCCACTTGAAGGCTCCAGATTACCCTACCTAGCTCCCTTTTTTATGAGGTTTTTGGAAAGTCCAGATTACATCATTAAGCTTTTTATAACAAGTTTATTGTTTTTATGAAAGTTTTACCGCATATTATCTAAGGCTCATATCATCTGCAGCGGTTTGTTGGAGTACATGCCACTGATCATTTTATCATACAAGAGGTCAGCCAAATTTGCTGTTATGGTGATGACATTAATTGAGATAGCAATAAAAGCTCAGTGTTTTGCTCTAGCAAATACAATATCTTAAAACATTTTTGTTTGCAGCTTGAGAGCCAGCGCGCTAGTCGTCCCTTTATCTCTTAAAGGTTCTTCAAGTAAAAAAGCAAAGTATAGGTTAAAAAACCTCAAAATTCACTATGTGAAAATACACTAAAAATTGTTTTTAGGATTAAATTAACACTAGGCACTCCCATCTAGTGATAGTATAAGTTTTGTTTTTGGCAGTTTAGACAACTTTAATAGAATATATGATGTTCAATACTTACTCATACCACTGAAAGAAAGCCTCCCCAATAGCGGACAAGGAGGCGTTGATTTGCACTATGAGTCCCTGTCAAAGGTGGGATACTAAAGAAATGGGGCCTTGGTAAGGGTTGTCCTAAAACTTTTAGAGGCGAGCTAGCACTTTAGGTCCAAACAGTGGGTACTTTTTTCTTAAAGAGGCAAAATGGTCGTTTTCCAATTTATAAAAAGTTGATTATGAACCGCTGATATTATCTTACCATATTTTAAGAAGGCTTGCATGTCACGATTGTCACTGGGGCTGGACATTTGTTTGATTTCCTCAACCTAGGCAAGCTGTGCCATAATCCTTTGGCGTCAAATATGAATCTGAGGTATCTCAAATGTCCCTTTAAAGGATCTTTTTTGGTTTGATTTTTAGCTCTGCAGCGGCAAGTTGAAGAAACTCTACTTCAGGTTTTATTGGTGTTATATAAAGTATGCAAGAGGATTTTTATAATGTCAAGGTACAATAGAACGCAAGAAAGCTTAAAGTTCCCTAAGGATGGTTTCCATCATTCGCTGGAACATCGCTGGAGCATTACACAAGCACTGTGGCATTCATATAGGCAGTAATAGACCTTGTGATGCGATAATTGCATAATTTTCCTGCTCAGCCTCAGGAAGTTCAAATGACAATATAAGATCAGATACATCACTAAAAATATTTGGTGCTGACTAGGAGATCTAAGGCGTCATCAATTTATGGCAAAGGGTACAAGTTTTACTTTGGCATATCTTTATTTGCAGTAGTCTATCACAACTTAGTTCATTATGCCTATATTTACAATTAACATTGGAGAAGCCCATGGGCTCCTGCAAGGCTTATCATAGCTTGCTCCAGAAGCTTCTCAATTTCCTTAGTCACTTCTTTTTCTGAAGTGCGAGAGTTGAAGGTTTTATAAAGGAAAATATAGGTGTGGTCTTAATGTCACTCTGGTGACTAAGTTGTGAGCGCATCATAAGTTCTAGCCGTCCATAGTGAATATCTCACACTATACATCAGATAAGGCTAACACTCAATTATTCTAACATTCAGTCAGCTCTATCAGGTTTTCTCTGAGACTATAAACATGACACTTTGTGGAGCATCTCTGGGGAAACCTTTTTCACTAGAGAGCTAAATTAGGAGTTCTATCAACATTGCCTATTAACTAGAGGATAGTAAGCTATCACTTTGTGACTTTGTATCATTATTGACCCACGTTGCAGGTTGAAAAAACCTTAATTTCTATATGATCAGGAAATACCAATCTAGGATCTACATGGGTCTTCAATTGCAATCAATGATGTGGAGCGAGTACTTATCTATACATTCTTTTAATAAGTTAATCTCCAATTTAAAGCCAACAATTTCGTGGTGACTATGGATAGTTTAGAAATGTGTCTTTAGTATAAAGGTAGTACTTTATATTCATGGATTTAATTAGTTAAAATACTAGTCATCTTCTTCATTAAAGTTATTGTATGGAAATATCCTAACTTGGTAAACTAGATTTACATGCCCAGTTTGACTGTTGTACTTGGGTAGTCATTGTGATAGGAATTAACCGGATTATATTAACTGAGAATTTTAGTCTTTCCTCTTAAGTGTTGATGATGGCCATGAAGTGTTGCATAAGCGCCGCTTCAATCAGTAGGCCATAGTGCTGTTTTTGCAACACAGTCACTCACACTGTTAAAGGTTTTTCTAAATTAGATGGGCAAGGAGCTATATGCTCCTCCAATATGGTACACTCTGGGTAAGCAGTGCCATGAAATTTTTGTGTGTGTGTCTTCCTGATTTAGGGTATCCTTACCACCATCTTGGTAAACATATTAACTGGGACAGATGTCAGTTAGTGACTGAATTTTATCTTTGCAACAAAAATATTGTAATAGGTGCACTCAAAGTTAGAAAATTTTGGTTGGTAAATATGTGTAAGTCTAAAGAATCTTTGTGATTAAGGAAAAATAAAAAAAACTATCTCCAATATGAGGGTAGTCCATGGAGTTCACATCTACCAGAAAATCTATGTTTACTACTCTTCAGGACAGCATGTCAGCAGCGGGGGAGATTGTCTAAAGAACATTGTTTGCGTTTTTTATAAAATTATAGATTCTAATCTCTTGGTGACCATCTTAAGTTGTGGCTGAATTTGATTGTGCATGGGTAGCTATAGCATATAAAGCTGCGGCAGTCATCTGGTTCAACTAATGGTTCATTAAGGTACCAAGTTCTTTATAAAAGAGTTTGTTTAATTTATAGGGGACGCTAGTGGTTGGGTTGGCAGAATTATAAAGTACCTTCTCTGCTCCATTTGGACTTTTCCCAAATTCTTTAATAGTCAGCTAAACTATGTAAGCCTCTATGCTTCTCAAAGCATTTTAATACCTAAATGCCCTTTTTAGAGGCAGTTGGTACAGGTCATGAGGGAAACATTGCATCATCAAATGTCAGCTGCATTTCAAAATCTGAAATTTGCAGTTGAAATCTTTACAACTTGGGGCTTGCCACACTGGTGTAAACAAAGAATTTTGTTCCTCGTTTGGTGGTTGGAAGAAGGTAGTGTATTGTAGTAAGTAGTAAGTGATCTTAATCAGATCCGCATCTTATTGTATGAGAGGCGCCATTGCATCAAAAAGTGTTGAAATCCTGAAAATATGTTGCTTTGAAGGTACTTAGACATATGTAATCAACAATATTACAGCTGTAGGAGTATAAAAACTCTTAACAGATGTTTAAGATTTTTGAGAGGAATTAAACCATAAATAGATTTAATATTATTATAAAAATATGGGTAAACAAGTGATACTTTACAAATATAAAACCTCCCAGTATTTAAGTTACTCAGAGGCTAAAAGAAAGAGGAGTGAGAGAATTAAGAATGAGTAGATGTTAGGTCAATTTAGCTAAATGATGATTCAACTTATCAGAATTCTTAAGATTTTCACCTCAAGAGGTGTCAGGATAAGGTCACTAAGGGAAATTTCCTTCAAAGCATACCAGGATGGATGGGGTAATTAGTCCCGCTGAGGTGAGATAGGTACGGAGAGCTGAAAACTTTATAATAGGACCCAGTGACCTTAATTAAGATTTTCAATAGGTGTTAAGGGACCTATTTAATAACTCAGTAATTTGCTAAGTCAACATCTAAGAAGAGCTGCCGAAAAGGATTAAGAACAAGATAAAGAGTAGATAAAAATGGAGTTAAAAACATATCTTTATTATACTAAAAGGAGCGAATATTAATAAGAGCAACTGTATCCTAGTTCTTTCAGGGCAGCGATGCCCTCCACTGGCAAGATCTTCTGCACCCTGAACTTGGTCAGATGAGGGATTTTCAATAGGCTTTCCTTTCTTAATCTTGTTAGACTGCGAGGAATATTGCTCTAACATAATCAGTTGATATTTAGTTGGTAGCTTAGTGATAGGAAAATTTGGTTCAATTGAAGGATGAACCTGTGACAGTTGAGGTCTATCCTCAGCATCACATTGCCCTGATCTTTGGTAAGACAGGGCAGGCTGTGTCTTTATGTATGGAGGAGGAGGGGGCATTGGTTCTGGCAAGGATGCCTAAGGGGCCGGAGCTTGGAGTAGGCCAAGGAGCAAGATGGGCGTCCAAGTCGGAACAAAATGGAAAACGAGTAAAATGGGTAGTTTCGAGATTCAATTTGGATTTGAATCAGGAATGGAATGAAACGGGTGCTTGGGAGTTTCGCAGTTCGATTGGGATTTGAAATGGAACTGGCGCGGAACCATTGAGGATTGGAACTGGCACAAAACCATTGAGTAAAGATTCCGCGATCCTGCTGTAATTTTTACACCAAACATCATTCAAGTTGGCACCATAAGCTTATATTATATTTAATTTTAGCTTTTAACATGTGTATTTAGGGAAGGAACTGGGAGCTGGAGGCTCCTCAGTTCTGTTTTCTATCAACTTAACTAAATATTAAATAAAAGAACCTAAAACTCATATATTTATAATTTGGGTTTATTTAGAAATATTGTCTAACTGCAGCCATGTTTGGCTTAAATCAACAAGAATTGGACTTTGAGAGTGAGCTTGGGAGGGCTATTGCCTCCCTCTATACCTTGTCTTGGAATCAAGGCATGTTGCTGGGGTTAAGTATACTTGTAACTGTCTTCCAGGGGTGCTTGTCCAATATTGTAGCGCGCGCACCAAGAGAGTAGTATCAGGAGTCCTGTCAGCCCTATGGTCTCTAACATGGATCCTGTTGCCCAACTCATTCGTGGCTCATTGGAAGGAGCCAGTGCGTTACAATAAACAGAACTCATTTACTTTCCTGTCGTTGTGGTGGCAAGCAAAAGAGGTGCCAGAAGAAGTTGTGTTTACAAAGTGGTATAACCATACTGCAACACTCTTGATGGTGATATTCTCCACCGCCTTTTTGCTTCATGAATTATACCGGGGTTTAGAGTGTGTGTCCTGGGATGGTGGGAAAGTGGTAGGGCCTGGGAAGGACAAAGGAAGAATTCCCACGGTTTTAAAATCGGAAGACTTGGAACTGATCCACCAGACGTTTAGCTGGGTTCAGTTTCAGGGACGTTTGACAAAGGCAGCGGGTGGAGAGGATTCATTTGCCTTGCAGTTAAGTCAGGTTCTGTTGGCACTTCCAGTAAAGCATTCAAACTGGGTGTGAGAACTTTTAGAAGAGCAGTCAGGGTTACCCGTATTGGTGGAGGAATGTCTGGATTGGATTGACCGTGCAGCATGTCCAGATGAGGCGTAGGATTCAGCCTGGGCGGCGTTACTGCAGTGTGGTCAAGGGAAGAAGTCAGTGGAGGAGTATGGCCAGATGTTCCGCGCATTGACAAGAGCAGCAAAGGCACCTGAGTCTCAGCTTCCGCGCATGTTTCGCCAAAACTTGCAAGCTGATTTATTATTGGCAATGGCGGCGGTGAAACCTGCAGCGACGCTGAAGGAAGAGGTGGGTTTAGACTTGCAGGTAGAGCGACAGTTGAGTTTGGTATGGGCCCATCAGGAATTTGTGCGACCCCCAGGGGGATTCCGAGGAAAGAGTGGTGGAAGAAGGGCAGGTTTGGAGCCCATACATGGTTCTAGGGGTTTAGCTATGTGGAGGAAGGAAAGAAGAGTCAAGGAAATCCTGAGGGTATGGTTGAGGTGCGGGAGACAGGGTTCCTATCGAGATTACCGCTCAGGATCCTGAGGCTCAGAATAAGAAGGCTCCTTATAATTTTTGCAAGAAGCCAGTGAATCCGGTGCCTCAAAATAAACCGCTTACTTCATCTTATCCTTATCTGATTTTGCCCGTCAATGTGTTTGTGGGGGATGAAGGAAGGGATTGCGGTGAAGTTCTAGCTTTGATTGACACCGGAGCTGGGGAAAATTATGTTGAGGAGAAGTGGGCAAGAAGCCATGGATTGTCATTACAGAAGGATGGATGGGTGACGTTGGCAGACGCCTCCAAAAAAACGGCGGTATGGCGAGTGCAGGCCAAGGTCCTGTTAAGGCAAGGCCCGGAGGTATTCAGGGAGGAGTTTCACGCTGTAGCTCACCTGCCACATTTGGTGGTGCTGGGGATGAGATGGTGGCACCATTTATGCCCACAGTTTGATATGAAGAGAGAGAGGGTTCTGTTGTCGCCTAGAGGTCAGGGGACATGTGAATGGACGTTTCAGTCCCAAGGTTCGTTGGTGAAGCACATGGGTGGAATCACCTTAAGTGTGACAGTGGAAGGATTGCCGAGGGAGTATCAGGATTTTTTGGAGGTGTTTGAGCCTAAAGTTGATGCACCTTTTTCGCCTACATGGAATTTTTGCATTTGGATTCCGGTTCAAGGAAGGCTCTGAGTTACCAAAGGGCTGTCCAGTCTATCTGTTGAATCCATGGGCCTGAGAGGCATTGGAGGATTATGTCCATAAGATGCTGGATATGGGTTGGATTGTGCCTTCCAAGTCGCCGGTGGTTTCGCCAGTCCTGTCGGTTCCCAAGTCAGGGGGGAGTTATGTCCTTGTGTTGATTTCTGACGCCTTAATGAGGTGACGGAACCTGACCCCTATCCAATGCCACTCATGGAGAACATTCTGCCCATGATCTACGGGTGTGGGGTGTTCACCAAATTGGATTTGGTGGACGCTTTCAATCAAATTCCTGTTCGCCCTGAGCACCAGTGGTATACGGCATTCAAATGTCATCTGGGAAACTTCGAGTACAGGGTTATGCCATTTGGGCTATGCAATGCCCCTGCAGTTTTCCAGCGCATGATTGATCATGTATTGGGGGACTTAGTGGGTAGGTGTTTTGTTGCTTATATGGATGACATCCTGGTGTTTTCCAGATCAGCACAGGACCATTTGAGGGATGTGAGAAGTGTGTTGGAGGTGGTTAGGAACGCGGGCTTGAAGTTGAAGCCGTCCAAGTGCGAGTTCAATAAGGAATCGGTGTCCTTCCTAAGGAACGTGGTCCTCCAAGAAGGAATAGCAATCTGTCCTGGTAAGTTGCGGGTGGTGCGGGAATGGAAGGCTCCTGGGAATAGGACTGAAGTGCGAAGCTTTTTGGGGTGGTGAATTTCGTGCGGAGGTTTTCTAGGATTTGGCCCAATGGGCTGTGCCATTGACAAGACTGACGGGAAATGTGCCATTCTTTTGGGGGAGGCTGAGGAGAGGGCATTTCAGCAAGTGAAGATGAGTCTGCTGACAGCCCCAGTTCTGGCACACCCTGACCCAAACAAACCATTCTTGGTAGAGACTGACGCGTCAAATTTTGCACTTGGAGCCATGTTGTTGCAGGAGGGTAAAGATGGGGTTGAACATCCTGTCTGTTACTTCAGTAGGAAGATGGCACCAGCTGAAACCAACTATCCAGTTTATGATAAGGAACTTTTGGCAATAGTTGCAGCTTTAGGGGAGTGGCAACACCACCTATTGTATGCCAGGCACCCGGTTGTCATCCAAACAGACCATCGAGCCTTAGAATACTATAAGTCCCCACGCCTGATGAACCAGAGGCAGGCCTGGTGGCACTTAGAGTTGGTTCAATATGACCTGCGGATTGAATACAAGCTGGAAAAATAAAATATTTTGCAAGATTTATTGAGCCATGATTCTGGACTGGTGTTTTCTGATGAGGAGTTGAGGAAGTTCAATACAGCCACGATGTTGCCACAGAACCTGTTTGCAACGATCCAGGGCTGGAGAGAAGGAATGGCAGGAAGAATCCGGACTGCACAGCAAAGATGTGAGCTGGGCCAACGGATAAGGGAAGAGACAGGAGAAGGTGAGGCAAGCAGGGGGCATGCGGGATTCTTGGTTTGGGGTGGTATCATACGCCATGAGGGAAGGATTTGGGTCCCTGTGAAGAGTCTGCAACAAGAGGTAATGGCAGCTAATCACGACCATCCTCTGGCAGGTCATCCCGGTCAAGAGAAGACGTTAGATCTTGTTTGACGTCACTATTTGTGGAGAGGTGTGGGTGCGGCGGTGCGGAAGTATGTTTCGCGTTGTGTGGTTTGCACCAGGGCAAAGGCCAAATGGGTGGCACCAGGAGGGAAATTGAAGCCGCTTCAAATTCCTTCTAGGCCATGGTCCTCAGTGAGTGTAGACCTCATCACAGGACTGCCCAAGTCACAGGGGATGGATGCCTTGATGGTGGTGGTGGATCTCCTGACTAAATATGCAGAGTTTTTCCCTTGTCAGTCAACCATTTCTGCAAAGGTGGCAGGACAGATTTTTGTAAATGAGGTTTTCTCCAGACATGGAATGCCTGAAGAGATTGTGTCGGATCGTGGTCCACAATTTACATCTAAATTTTGGCTCCACATGTTGAGGAATCTAAAGATCAAGGCTTGCCATTCGTCAGCATACCATCCTCAGTCAGACGGCCAAACTGAGAGAGTAAATCAGATATTGGAGCAATATTTGAGGTGCTATGTCTCAGGGAGGCAGGATGACTGGGTATATTGGGTGAAGCTGGCTCAATTTGCTTATAACAATCATAAGCATTCATCCACGGGTATGACCCCATTTTTCGCAAATCACGGCCAACACCCAGAGGGTATGGGGCCCAGGGAGCAAGGTCAGAATCCAGCGGCAGATGAGCTGTCACGAGATACCCAGGACACCTTGGAGCTCCTGAAGAAGAATTTGGTGGTGGCGGTTGCGGCTCAGAAGAGGAAGGTGGACCAGCATAGATTTGAAGATAGAGCTTTCAAGAGAGGTGATTGGGTCTTGGTGAATGCTCAGAACTATGCCTTGCCTGTAAGGAGCTGGAATTTGGGGCCGGTGGCGTTGGGCCCATATCAGGTAGTGAGGGCGGTGAACGAGGTGGCATTTGAGCTGAAGCTCCCAGAAGGGTCAAGAGCCCATCTGGTGTTGCATGTATCACAGCTCAAGCCATTCTTTGGCCAGCCACCTGAAAGGGCTTCTCCTTTATTTCCAGCTGGAGGAGGAGTTGAAGAGTTTGAAGTTGAGGAGATTTTCAACACCAAAATGGTGCGAGGACGTCATTCATTCTTGGTACGTTGGGTGGGACATCCTATTGAGGAGTCCACATGGCAGTCAGCTAGGGAAAGTGCATGATGTCCTGAGAAAATCCAAGAGTTCTTCCTGTCTAGGGGGGGTGATGTGACGGTTGAGGTCTATCCTCAGCATCACATTGCCCTGATCTTTGGTAAGACAGGGCAGGCTGTGTCTGTATGTATGGAGGAGGAGGGGGCGTTGGTTCTGGCAAGGACGCCTAAGGGGCCGGAGCTTGGAGTAGGACAAGGAGCAAGATGGGCGTCCAAGTCGGAACAAAATGGAAAACGAGTAAAATGGTTAGTTTCGAGATTCAATTTGGATTCGAATTGAGAATGGAATAAAATGGGTGCTTGGGAGTTTCGCGGTTCAATTGGGACTTGAAATGGAACTGGCGCGGAACTGTTGAGGATCAGAACTGGCACAGAATCATTGAGTAAGGATTCCGCGATCCTGCTGTAAAGTTTACACCAAACATCATTCAAGCTGGCACCATAAGCTTATATTGTACTTTATTTTAGCTTTTAACATGTGTATATAAGGAAGGAACTGGGAGCTGGAGGCTCCTCAGTTCTGTTTTCTATCAACTTGGCTAAATATTAAATAAAAGAACCTAAAATTCATATATTTATAATTTGGGTTTATTTAGAAATATTGCCTAACTGCAGCCATTTTTGGCTTAAATCAACAAGAATTGGACATTGAGAGTGAGCTTGGGAGGGCTATTGCCTATCTCTATACCTTGTCTTGGAATCAAGGCATGTTGCTGGGGTTAAGTATACTTGCAACTGTCTTCCAGGGGGTGCTTGCCCTATCTTGTAGCGCGCGCACCAAGAGAGTAGTATCAGGAGTCCTGTCAGCCCTATGGTCTTTAACATGGATCCTGTTGCCCAACTCATTCGTGGCTCATTGGAAGGAGCCAGTGCGTTAAAAAACCAGATCAAAACAATTTGTTGTCAGTTGGATCCTAACAAGAGGGCTCAATTTTTGGTGCTTAGTCAATACCAGGGATGAAGAATCCATGCAGTAACAACTTAATATACTATATACAATCAGCCATCAAAAAATACTTTCATTTTGGCCAATTGCAGGATTGCCTAGTTTTTGATTGCCGGATAAAATATTTTCATCATATGGATTCCCCTTCAGGTATAGAAAAGGGTTTGTTTTCTCTTAGAGGTAGCACTAAATTCATTTTCTTGCAATGGTTAACTTCCAAGTCTGTTCACCTAACTTGTTAGGGTTAAACATAGAATTATCAACTTGATCTAAGCTATTCCACTTAGAGTTAGAGGTAAAATTATTAGCCCTATCTGAACTATTGCAGCAAGTAAGCCTTAGAATTGGTAATATTATCTATACTATCTGGCACTGGGACATTCTTTTCCACTAGTTGATCCTCCATTAGTCCAACAAAAAGCTCCTAGTAAAGTTTCATAGCGGGGGTCTTAGCTATAGAATAATCATCTTACAATAGAGTCACATACCCTACTAATGTGTGGCCCTTCTGGGTAAGACAGTTGGTGAATTCCATGATAGTTTCATTGCACTGACATCCAATGGCGAGGAAGTAGCCCTGCGTTGGGCCATATTTTCAGTTCCCTTAAATAACCTCAACACATTTCATTTAACATCCTGACAAGAAAAAGAGCTATCCTTTTTCAGTATGAATTGACCTGGTCACCGCCAGTAACGTCAAGGATAAAGATCTATAGCTTTGTTTTTCATCAATTTAAGCTCCTATTTTGGCGAACTCTCATCTTTTGAAATAACCATTTAAGATCTTATTTTATTTAAAAGAGGTATTTTTGTCTTTTTGTATATACTCATCCTTCTTGAACCCAAGCTTTTTTATGAGACTAAGAAATCTTCAATTTTGGGAAGGTCAAGTCAGAACAAGAGGACGCAGTGAGATGTGTAGGTGCGTTTTTATCATTAATAGGCTCACATGAAGTTAGCAATAAATGCGTGGCCATCATGATAAGTATAGGGGCAGTCCCCTAGGTTATGCCTCTTCAGTAGAGGGGAATACTTTACTTTCAGAGTTATTGATTGAGATTGTTCCCTCTCTGATAGTATTTTTTTATTGTCATGGACTTGGGTTGCAAAAAAGCTTTGTAAAGATACTAAGGTTATGTGCTTACACTGGTAGCACCTCCGTTGTGCTCTTTCTGTAGTTTGTCAATATTTAGATTGGCAGCCCAGAGGGTTCCCTATCAGCATATGATTCTTATTAACAAGGCCTAACCAAACCAGGGTGTTATCCAGTGTAGTCCACAGCTAAACGTTTTGATACTATGCATTTTAAAATATAGCAGTTGTGTAATCTAGATAAGCATGCAATGTATACCACTCATGATATAAGGCATCAATTAGGTCCTTCATGGCAGAAAATTCATTCTAATAAAAGGTAATCCATAGTCTTATAGAATGAATGGCTTTGTCCTTGTTGGGTTCTGGGCCTGTACTTTTTTTCACCAATCCAATTGGCCATCAAGTTGGTGTTTATAAGGGTTTTCTAAATAAAGCTGTCATTTTACCCAAATGACTAAAGCTCACTAAGTTCCCCAAAGTTGTTTATCTTGTCGCGGCCAAGTATTTAAACTGGCAAACTGGTGATCATAAATTTAACTTAATTGTGGATTATTAAATAACAGGTTAGTACCAGTGATCCAAGCGGACACTTCTTGCATAGAAAGTTTGACAATGGATCCATGGATGTTGACATTGCAGACCCATTTAGATTGAGGCTATGAAACTTAAAAGGTCACCTATAGAATAGGTAAATCATCATATAGTTGTTCAACAAGGTAATTTAGATTTTCCATACACCACTAGAGCCATGCTTCATTTAAAATACCACTTCTATGTTTTTAAAAAACTGGGGTAAGAAATTCAAAGAGGAGTCAATTATTGTTCCATTGTACTTGTACAAAGTCCATTAAGTATTATACCTTGATTCTGTGGCAATCTAGCACATGGAGGAGCTAGCACATGGAAGCTTAGACATAAAATACTGCTCTTTAAAATGTTTTGCTGAGTGTTGAGACTTTATTCAAGGTAAATGTAATCCCATTGAGGTGGTTTGCATAAGCCTTGCACATTGAGCCTGGCCGTTTAGGAGGCAAAACATGCTCATGGTATCTTCCAGGTCATTATCAGCTAGTTAGTAGCCTCTGATAACAAATCCATGATCAGCCTGAACTTGTTGGTTGTAACATGGATAATCCTACCATTCTGAGTTGACGTGATTCTTAGTAAGTTGTGAGATGTAGTTCAGTTTCAACTTCATTAATGTTAGAAGGGTCATTTACAGTGAAAGGTGTATATCAATATGAAGTTTTCATGGGTTCATCTCATATACTTGGAGCCAAACTTACAAGATCAATGCAGGTTTGTAGATGGTATCATGACTTAAGTTGCAAGATTCTGTAATGGTTCTAGCCGGATAAAAGCTGGTGAGTGGTTGTTTTTTGGCCTCTAGTAATAAGAATCATAATTAAAAAATAGTCTTATAACCCTGGGAGGTTCAAATGCCACTTAGCCAACAGGATGATAAATATGGAGATTGACACCCTTCCAAAAGTTAAAATGGAAATATAAAATATGAGGAGTAAAGTAAAATTTTACTGGAAGATTCACAATGCAAACTTTATAATAGAAAAAATAAATGTAACCTTATATAAGCTCAATGCTAACGTTACCTAAACACTCCAACTTCACTTCAGGCTACCCAAAGATTTACATTGGGATCTCATTTGACACGCAAGTGCAGTATCCCCTTGGGGATGGTCTAAGCTACCTTGCTAAGCATTGTACCAGTTTACAGGAATTTTTAAAACATGTTTATTAAATTAGCTGCATATTTTTGTCTCATTTCTGATATGGCCAATCATATATATAATGATTATTAATTTAAAGATAAAGTAAATCCACACTGAACTTGCCATATATTTTCTGTTTTATAAGATATATCTGTAAATTATCAAGCTGGTGGCTCGTTGAGGTTAAAACTAGCATAATTATGTTTGTCTCTGATGATACAGCAGTAAATAAATCTTAGATCAATAAAATTTAAGAAGTTAAGTTTAGTGTGTGTTCACCCTATTTTCCAAAAACTTAATACTTAAAAAAATTAAAAACCTTATTTTTTATCAAATATTTTAATTGAAAAGTGATAAAAAAGAAAGCTATTTATTAATTGGTAACTAAGTTTTTAAGGGATGTGTTTAAAACATGTTTTGAGCTAATAAAGCTATTAGGTATTAGACATAATTAGCTTTTTATTTAATGTAGCAACAAAGCCCATTAAACTTTTTTGTTAACAAGCTCAATTTTAGAGCTCAGACAATATTGCCATTAAAGCTGTGTAAATTAATATAAGATAAACTTGATGCTGCAATTTTTGGAAAATTCTACTGACTTGACTAAACGTGTAAACCATCTAATGAGCAAAGTTTGTGTGATATCAAAAAAATGCATCATTTTTCTTTGATAGATATGCTGTTATCATGGAGGGTTTGTTTGGTTGTGTAAACATGCTAAAATTGAACCCCTGGACCCCACCTTAGCAACTTTTGCCTTGATATGTTTCTAGTTAATGGTATGACTCTAGTCAGGGATGTAGTCCTGTTTTGTAAACTTAACTTTGGCTTAAAACCCTTTACTATTTTACCCCTTCTATTATACTTTTAGTCATGACACTACCTTCTGGTCTTTAAGACATCCTCATCTAGGAGCATCAACAAAATAAAAGTTTTTATGCTTTGGGAAACTCATAATAGCTATGAAGGGGTTGGTTTAGTCCCTTGATTTTTGAGGAAAGCGTGCGTGGAAATCATTGATTAGTTTTTATCGTGGGAACACTTTCAAGTAGGAACTCAGATATCATCTGCAGCGTCAAAATTTTCTTATAAAACAAGAAACTCATGTTGTCTTCTTACTCAGCGTTAAGCAAAGATTTCCTCCACTTTAAATTCTGATATATTCTCTACTAGTCATGACTATGTGGTATCAAGAGGGGGGCCTTTAAAGAAGGTCAAACTACCCTTATGGAAAGTAGCAAAGATTTCTGATTTTTTAGGGGAAATATTCAACTGGTACGAGACAAGCCCCACCTTTTCATTAAGCAGTATAGCCTATTCTTTTGAGTCTCAGCTTCTTGAATAACTTCTTAAATGCTATGTTTATTTTCATCCAGAATCAAAAAGTCCCTTGATTTATATTCTGGTCCTATTTTTCTTTTACAATTAGGGTTCTCCTTATTAGCTTCATTGAGACATCCAATTGGTCATTACCACTTAGTGTACTTCCTTGATGATATATAAAAAAGTCTACCACTTTATCCATCTTAATCTACAAGTGGGTTTGAGGTTAAATGAAGAGGTGTAACCTTAATCAGCGGTATAGGTAGGATAGCAGATTAAGTTTTAATTGGCATTTTTATAGTTTAATTAAGACAATGGTATATATGATGCCAAATGCAATTGACCAGTGGCGGTGCATGTTAAAAGTATTCTCAAGCTATAATTCAATCTTTCTGTCATCTGTTCCAATTGGGGGTGAAATGCAGTAAATTAGAAAGTATAGATTTTAGAGCTTATCATAAAGATCATTAAGAACAAAAAAGTGAACTGGGGACCTATGGTTGCCAATGATCTCTTCAAGAAACTTTTGGTAGACTAATCTAGGAAAATGAAAAGCTTGGCCATTTGAGTAGCAGCTACAGCATTGTGACATAAGATGAAGCATGAAAAATAAAACCTGTAAATGACCATCATTATGGCATCTTATCCATCAGAGATGAGAAGCCCCACAATAAAATTGACTGTTAAAAAGATCCAATGCACTTCTAATTTCTGTAATGGAACCAAAAACTGGTAAGGGATGAAGATTTGGCTTCAACAAATTTCACATCTGGTATTCTTTAGTGTATTAAACTATGTGTGTTGAAATACCTTTCCAACTACAGGTGCACCGGATAAGCTCCAAGAATTTTTTTCTTACCAAAGTTCCATACAGCTATATCATCATGGCTTTACTTGATAAGCTACTGTCAAAGTGGTCCTGAAGTAACTCAAAAGCATCCCAGTAAAATAGCTTATCATCAAAAAATCATTAACACTTAATGAGGTTCTCCTGTTTTAAATTACATTATACCAGGACTTACTTATATTCAGGGAAATAAAGGTTTGAAGAAGATGACTCATTTGAAGGTACTGTACAGTCCAGATTCTATATGGGAAGTGAGAACAGGAGCGCGGTTAGAGGTGATATTTTTGATATGAATTGTCTTGAGGAAGTCACCATTTTTAATTTATGGAACTCCACTTCCTTAGGTCAGAGGCCAAGATTGGGTTACTACTTAAAACATCATCTAAACCATTCTCATTGCCATTTATCAACTAACAAGAGAGTACAAACTGAGAAAGGGTCCCAGGCTATTGGGTTTGACGTGAGCTAAAAATATAAGGTGTACAAGAGTAAAGTAAATCTCACCTAAGCATATACCCAGAATGGTGTGATGAACCATGTAGATGGTGTCAGTAGTAAAAAAAAGCTTCTATCATTACTAGAAGCTCCTTTTTGTACATAACAAAGTTTAGCTCTGGAAGGGTCATCTTGTGTAAAGAAATACCTTACTGGATTCTTAACTCCATCTGCGCCCATCTGTAGACAAGCAGAAGCGATATAAAGGTGGAATCATCACTAGCCACTATGAGCTCTTTTTCTGGGTCAACGTGGTGGAGTAAGGACGTGGAAACCAAGGTGCACTTCTCAGCATTGAAAGCGTCCTCTAGTTCAGAAGATCAATGAACAATTGGCACCATATGCCTTTTTAAAAGCGCAGAAACTTTAGATAGGGTTAAAATGAACTTTTTGAGAAAGGTACATGTCCCCTAAAAAGCCCCCTTTCATTTATGGACTTTGGCATTGGTCAGTCTTGATTAACCCTATAATTTTCTGGGGTGATCATATGGCCCTTATCATCTTTAATTGCCCATGAAGGGTACACAGGACATAAAGTTTTAACTTACTCATATTTATATTGTGTTTGCCGCTTTTAAGTGTTTAACAACTTGACGCAAGTGGATATTATGTGACTTGTGGTCTAGGTAGAAATAGGATATCATCTATACAGACTAAAGCACACACACCAAAAAGATCTATAAAAATGTCATACCAATAAGACGTTGTAAGATAGTAAGCGCATCCTTAAGGACAAACAGCATGTCACAAAATTAAAAATTCCCTTCTAGTGTAGAAAACATTAAACCATTATTTAGCAAATCTAATTAAAGGCGTTAATATTAACATTGAAGAAGCCTTTGGCCTTCCTTTTGTCTGGCAATTTGCGCTTCCATAGGTGTGAAATCATATCTTAGATGGTGACATTGTCCAAATTACCATAATCCAAAAAGGGATTAATTACCATCTGATTTTTCTATAAATAGGAGTAGTGAACACACTGGATAGGTTCGCTGAAAAACATGTACTTGGCTACTTGTTCCTTGACACAAACCTCCAGAGCTGCCTTTTCTCACAACATTAAGGTTTATATTGGAGAAGAAATGAAACCAAGTCTTCAACTATATTAAAACACATTCAAACACAGACTTTTAGTAAAGCATTTTTGTACTTAAATCAAAGGATGACTCTAACCCCTCCAACAAGGGAAGTAAAGAAGCATCTGAAGAAGAATTAAGAAAAGGCTCAGGTATAAGTTTATGTACATGAAGTCATTGTGAAAAGTCATTTAGGGTGATATAAGATGTCATGGGATTAACTATTGCCTCTCCTTATTATAGAGCAAGGATCTGATTATTAGCTTTCAGATCAGCTCTGATATATACCTGCACACCACTTTACGCCCTAATAATTAGGCACAGCAGATTCTTTTTAATGACAAGGAGTCATTAAATAAATCATACTCCCATCGTGGTAGTTTAAAAGACCTTAGATCCTAAACGATGGAATATCCTGTTACGCACTACCTTTTATTACTCCACCAGGCAATAGGTTTATTATAGGTAATCAGCTAAGATTTGAACAATGACATTCTGGGAGGCTTCTGTGTCCAAAAAATGGGAGTCCTGATTTTATCCTCAGTAGAAGAAGGAGTAGCATCAAGAACATGATAACCAGAATAAATTTCAATAAAAGCAAATAAAATCTTAGAATCCCTAGGGATGAACACCTCATTGCAGTCTATTATTAGTCCAGAAATTTAGTTTTTAAAAAACGGTGTTAATATTTTTAAATATTACAATCGTGGGGCCATATCTTATCTCATTTTCTGCACTAGAAATAACTAGACCCTTAAATATAACCGTTTTTTGGCCTCCTGTGTGAGGAGATTCACATTAATATCCAAATGAGGGTTTCATGCGTAAAACTGGAAAATAAAGGTCCTTTTGGGCTAAGTTATTAAATTTATTAACTATGTTGTAAAAAATTTATAGCACATAATTAAGAGTAATAATTGTAGATATTAAGACGTGAATTACTGCACTATTTGGAATTTAAATGTCAAATATGGAAAAATAAAGTAAGACCATTATCAAAGTTTATATAGATATGAGAAACCATATGATTAGCTTGGTGGTTCTTATTATTATTGATAGTTTAGTACTGGATAGTGGATCCATGATGCCCAACAAGGAATTTATATTGTTAACCAGAATTTCTTTTAATTCTTTGTGAAGGGCGTAAAGCCAGAATCACATGGAGCTTGTATAGAAGGTAAGTTCATTTATGTAAGTGAGGTGAAGGTCATTGTGAGCATGGTAACTCTGATGTAACCCTAACGGAACCAATATATATAAGATGAATCTATGTGAATAGTGCCTAAAAAGTTAAAATAAATGGTTAATCTTCTAGTTTTAGGAGAGCCTCTGTAGCTATCCATAAGTTTAAGTTCATCTGGGAAGGTGAATATCAAGTTAGTAGGGAGTGAATCCTCAAATGATAGTAAGGACATTAACTCTAAAGATGATATATGGATTTTAGGTGTAGCTAAGTAATATTGATTACAAAACCAGAGCTGGTTTCTCATTAAAGGAGGCAGCAGTATGGATAGAATCAAGAATAATGGAAATGAAAAAAAATTAAAAAAAGCTTCCTAACAAATAGCTTTTATTAGGATTATGTTAGACATGGGAGTTCTAAGTAATGATATAACCTAGTTGTTTATTAAGGATATGCTAATTAATCTAAAAAGATGATAAAGTTATCAGGGATGAGGACTCATTTTTTTGGTGCTAAATTACAGCAATGAGGCCCATTTGATTTTGTTGTTACGCCAAAATCAAAATTGAATATTCTACAATTAGGGTTGTGCACTATATATTGTTAAGTTAAACTTGATGATGCAATTTTTGGAACTTTTAATAACTTGATTAACTGTGTAAACAATTCAATTATAAAGGTTGATGTGATATTCACTTAATGTAAAATCACCATTTTGATAGATATACAATTATCATGGAAGAAATGGTTGGCTAATTGAACTTGTTGAAAAGTAAACCCTTGAACCCTACCTTGTCACATTAGCCATAACACATCTCTGGCTGATGGATTGCTTCAAGCCAGAGATGTGTGCCAATTTTGTCCACTATATTTTAGTTTAATTCCATTATTCACTTTTTGCACCTTCATTCTTGTAAATAGTGTAATACCCAAGGATCATTATATTGCTCAAATGTTAAAAAGGGCTTTGTAAATCCAAAAAACAAACACCAAGGTTGTGATGCCAGAAAGTTTAAATAATTAAAAACTTACAACGAATGGGGGGCTTAAAATGCTGTCTTTATAGATAATATGTGGTTTTTTGTTTATTAAAAAACTCTATACCAAATGTTAGGGGCGTATTTGTGTTTATATAGAGGAAAATACTATAGGGAAAAGTTAAAGCTCAAATGCGGCCATCAGATTAGGTTTTTATAATTTTAATTAGTTATCAGTCTTTTAAACTAAAGGTCTAACATTAAACAATTAAAGCGGGGCTTCAATGAGTTCCTCAAGATAAGTGCCCTTTTAATTGTATAAAATTGTAAATGCAATAATTTGGTAAACCTAAATCATGTAAATTTGGCATGAAAGACAGTATTGACCATTCTTTTATTTTAATAAAGTTTTCACACAACTAGAGAAGAAATAAATGGTAAAAAATAGTCATTCTGTAATCAGGGTTGCTATAATTTTAGACCATATTTGTATGGGTTACACTTCAAAGTATATGTGGATCACAAGTCAATATGGTAGCTTATGATTACAAAAGACCATGATATATGGCTTGCCAAAAGAGAAATTTAACTCTGGTGTTCTAAAAATAATGATCCACATATTTGGAAGCAAATTGCTTATACGTGTACATGTTAGCAATAATGCAGCATTCAACCTTTAAAATCACAAAATTGACCAATTATATGTACTAATTAGATTTGCTTGATGAGGAATAAGCATTTAAACTGACAAGGTTAAGATAGTCTAAGAATGAATAAAAGTTCTACACAGAAAGGCAATGGAAAGTTTTTTAAGTTAGCTAAAAAATGTTGATTACCTTATGTAATGTATAGAGATTGCATAAATCTAGTACTAATGGAACATATAAAAATAGTAAAAAATTTACATAATAATATGGCGTACATCAAGTGGTTGTTAGAAATAGGAATCAATTTCAGAAGATGTATATTATGCCTTAGATAGGTGCCATGTGAAAATTGACTCTTTTCAAATAAAAGATAATGATTATGACAATTCTATCATTGGCACCCTTTTTGATATGTCAGTTGAACCATAATGATCACTATCCATAGTGAATCCAAAAAATGTATATAGGGATAGACCACTCCACAAAATTATGTCAATGATGCAGCAGTGAAAATGTACACTAGAGGAATAACTTTTAAGTTAACGTATAATTAGTATTATAGACATGGATGCTTTAAAAAGCTTGCTATTAGATAATGTTATAAACTTTATATCAGAAGCTGTCTAAAGTCTCAAATCTGGTAGGGTAAAGGCAACAATTGAGCATCCCTTAAATTTTGGATCAAATGGAAACTTTGGAGGGTGATGTGACTTATCAGAAATATTCAAGCAAATTTTGATATATAAAAGTTTTAATGGAGTCAATCTTTTTTCACGTTTCTTGTAAATAGATTTAGTAATCACCAGTTAAAGAAATCTCTCTACTCAGGCGCTCCATGGGAGAATATTCGCTTAAATTACTCTATTTGAACTCTTTATCATTTTTGGAATGAAAGTAATTAACACATAAGTTATTAGCAAGAATTGGCTGATGAACTCATTAGAAAATATTAAATCAGAAATAATGAGTCTATATTAGAAGTCAGACCAAGAGATTAATAAGATTTAATTACCAGATTCTGTAATTAGAGAATTATTTTGTCCTACCCTGAATGTGTAAACAATTTAAATAGGTAGAAAGCCATCTATACTAGATAAGTTACAATCATAAAAACAAAAAACTTAAACTCAGCTTGGGATGATGATACTAACCTCATTTTTAACAGAGTCTACAATTAGCGCTTAAAATTCTTACCTCTGGTCTCATCTTAGAATGGGTGTTTTCATGAACATAGCCCTGACAGGCTAGCTAATAATTCTTTGACCTCTGCGAGAATTTTAATGTGCTTGTTGCTACCAAAAAATCTTGAAAAAAGCTTAATATTTTATCAAAAGTTATTAGATGTTATGTGAAAGTTGAAAAAATAAAAAAATGTATCTAAAAAAATGGCTAAAAATAAATTGTGACCTAGAACAGGGTGCCTCAAGTCAGAACCACTAATGAAACTGGATAAACATTAACAAAGAAAAATAATTAATCTAGAAAAATATCAAGGATTGACAAATGAATAGTAATCTGATATTAAAAAAAGGTTTTTTAGACTTCCAATTCAAATAAACTTACCAAAAGTAAAAGTACTAATATCCAAGAGCTTGAGAAAACAGGCTTCCCTGTTAGCATAGAAGAAGAAGTGACTCACCCAGAGTTCCTGAAAGGAGTGTTTGATTTAGAAACCTCCACCTTCCTTTATCTTAACTATAATTTTACAATCTACATTTGGGGTATAAAGTTAATTCAAAATCTAGTACAATAGAGTATATAACACTTTTTCAGAACCTCAATATTGGCATCTTATCTAGTTCACTTTAATTTATAAATGAGAAGGAAAGACCGCCACTAATTAGCCTTATAATCTTTTAGGAATAATGCAGTACAATAAAAATTATTTGATAATATAAGCTTAATAAGTAAAATGACAACTAGTCTCCTTTAATACAAAATAAGATGTTATTGTTAACCTGAGTTTACCCATGTTCTGTTATTTAAGCGCCATGATGTGTTTTAAGAAATTGACAAAATAGCATTTAAGTGTCATTATAATGTTTTCTAAACCCCTCAAATCCCAACAATACCTCTTCAGTGCCTGATTAAAAAACGTTTAGCCCATTTTCAGAGGTTTTGTTCTAAATAAACCAAGACAAGATATTAGGCGATTAGAAATCTGACTCAGCATTATGCAAGCAAATTATGATTTTTAAAAATTTTTATCATAAAAAAACTAAGAGCAAAAGTGATAATCCTGGTTTAAAAGTAGCAAGGTATTTTTATCTAGAGAATACTGATAAATTATTTCTCAATTTGATCTCTGTGAAAAGCACTTGTAATCAATATCATAACCTGGAACTCTCTAAGCCATGTTCTAGGCCAGTAGCTCAAGATATATTATAATTTTAAAAGTTGTTACAGTTAAAACATTAATATGCACTAGTAGAATATGTTATTTTTGCTAAAGTCTTAAGGTATAATCAAATTTTATTATCTTCATGATTAAAAGTGCTATTTTTTAGATACCAGTAACTATATAAACCAGACACATCAATATAAACTAATTTGCATTTAAACAATTTATAACAAAATACTATACACACAAGATTAAGTCATCTAAAACATTTGATACTATTTTAAGCTTTAGTTTTTCAAACATAATTAAAAGTTGTCATATACACCACTAAAAATGGTACTTTCTACTCTAGTGGTAGACATAGTCTCATGTTTACCAGAGTTGTTAATCATTATACTGATAAATATACAATAATGTATATCTATGTATAGAAGATTTTTACAAATGAGAATCTACAAATGACCATGGTGGATTGCATACTAATAATATAAATTTTGTAATTTGTTTGGGTTTTTAAATAAGCTAGTTATAACGAGTTATTAAATATAAGGGCTAAAAATGCATTTAGTATAAAAATCATTGAAGATTTTAACCCAAAACTGTTTCTCAGACAATTCTTAGAATTCTAATAAATTGAATCCAGACAATGTCTTCTCCCCTTAATTAGTATGAGGTTACTACACTTAATCTAAAACCACTGATTATCATTTTTAATATGCCTAGAAATTCAAGCGTCCTTAACGCCATTATAATACTACTATCTCAGATAAAAGTAGTACTTTTAAGATTGTCTCATAAGTACTATATTAATCAAATTTAAGGTAAAGATTAAGTTTAGTATTAGTTTAATTTAAGTTTTTTAACTTTTTGTTCTTTTTGATTTTTTGTTGTAAAAAAACCCCAATATTTTAAATAAACAAGCGAATAAGATAAGAAATGAGTTGGGCCATTTAGTCTTGTGAGAAGACCACCACATATGCCTTCTTAAATTCATCAAGCAGTGAGACGCTACCTTTTTTTAGTAGCTATTATGTAGGAATTTAACTGATTGCATAACCTGAATATTATTTTTCATGGACACATAACTTTGTCACCTATCAATACTTTATTGAACAAAAACTGTTTGCAAAATTGGTTCTCACTATAAGAAGTGCTACTACAACTAGCCTGTGATGTAGCTACTAGTAATGGGTTAAGACGAAATTTGGGTTCATCCCATGCTAATAAATGTGGTGAGTTAAAGTATCATAATGCTCCAACATTAGAAGAGTTAGTACATACCCAATGAAAAAATCACAATATACCTGAAGAGGTCCAAATGTTGCCAGAATTACATATTAGGTTGCACAATGTCCATCATGGAGGATAAGCTTGAGAGCACCTGGTCATATCATTGTTATATTGGATGAATCTGAACTACCTGAAGGCTCATTTGATGATAACTATATGAGGCGGTTTGGAACCCTTCTATTATGCATCTTTAATGGGGGTTGGGACTTTTAAACTGAAAAGTAGATATACTAAAAAAACTTTGGTAAATTACATGTTTATGTTAGCAAATTATGCAGTTGGAGCGTAAATCTCTAGTATCCATTGTTCAATAACTAATGGATTAATTGTGAGACTATTATTCACTTATACTGAAAGGATATCAAAAGATTTGTGACTAAGTAATTTTGTTCTGAATGTATGAGTTAGTCAAGCAATTTTTTTAAAAAATCAAGTTAAACTACAAGAAAATCTGTGGATTCGTGGCTATGAAAAATCACATAATAATATCAATATAATGGTCCATTATTATAAGCCTTTTGTGTTGAGTCAAATTAGATTTTAGTGCTGATCAAATTATAATCAACGAGTTTTTAATTAATGGTTTGAATTGCATGGGTGCTGCACTTCAGTAGCTCATAGGATTGGCAGCGCAGCCTTACCAAGATGCACAAGAAGAGGCGCTGTAATATATATACTGCTTTGCGTCAGAAAATATTCAACTATAGAGGTGATGTCATGAAAGTGACAATGAGATTTAGACTGGCCTGTCAGTTGGTGTGCAATAGCACCCAGAAGGTAAGCAAGAATGCCAAAGGCACTGCTTCTCAGACAACTTGAAGATGGGATGAAAGGTGGAAAAGAACAAACGGTGACTCAAGATGTTTGTTAGAAAAAAACTAGCACACAGCTAGGAGTTGCAAGTATGTAGCTAGAAGTTTTTTGGCTCTGAAAGCTTTTTTGCTATGACAACGGGGCTGGGTTCCACCACAGGGTTGTTGGTGAGAGAGTGGCTGGTGAGGTGAAATCTTGCCCAATGGGGAGGCAAAGCCTTCACCAAGAGTGACAGGTCTTCATGTCAAATAGCTTTGACAAGCGGGAAGAGTCTAAGAATTCCCAAGTATGGTATGCCCAATCTATGATAGTAGGCAACATTGTTATGATGTCCACAAGGGCACAGTCATTGTGCAACCCAATAAACATTTTTGGGGATGGGGTTTGCGGCGGATACCAAAGAAAATTTTCAAGAAGTAAATTCATTCAATTTAGGAGCTTTTTATTGCAAACTAAGATAAAGAATTCGACCAACAATAATACTTTCAGGGATGATTGCTTGTATATAAGTTGTTTAGGGAATAAGATGGCGTGTATGGGTATGGGAGCTTTAATTTTCCGACCTATAATGATGAAACTCAAGTGGGAATTATTTAAATTTATGTGGCCATGTCAGCGGAAGGCCAAGTCAATGTCAAACTGGCCTCTGGCTCCCAAATCACGTTATCATGACTACGCCTGCCTGAGAAGTGGCATCTCACCCAACAAGTGGTGGGAACCTCACGGGGCTAATTCACATAGGGACAGTACCAACTGGCTGGAAACAGATTCATGCCACCTGTCCCAACAGCACCTGATTCCTAAGTTCGTTTGTAATTTTTCAAACTTCAGTAAAACTGGACCTATGCATAGAAGGAGAGGTTTTGTTTTCCTTTGTAGATCTGGCGGAACTTGAACCTGGCGTCTGTAAGGGACTCACTTTAATTTACCTACGTCGGTCCCTTTCGCCATGACTTCAGCGCAAACCACCTTGATACGATGCATCAGTTTTCTAATTAAAAGGGGGGGGGGGGTGAACAGAAGGATCTTCAAGAGTAAGGCGTAACCCATTACTCGTCTACCATATGGACAAATTGTCTTTTTTGATGAGGGGACAGCCACCCTCTTTTTACCTTTCATGGTACAAAATGGAAACGCCTCCTGGTCCAAGCCCAGCGGGCACTCTACTGGACTTACATTATCCTTTCCTTTCCATTAGGGGGAGATCCCCCACTGGGAAACTGGGTAAGGCGACGTTCTTGTGAGCTTTTGTAGCTTAATCTCCATTAGCGTTGTGACCTGGGGGGGGGGCGAGGAGCCTTAGGGTGAGTAGTATGGAAAACTTTAACTCAGAACAGTTTGCGCAGTCCCAAGCATCAATCCAGCTATTCTTGTAGGCTGAGTAACATTTCCAAGTGACTAAATATTTAAATGAATGGTGCAATTGATGGGAAGCTAAGATAGAATCAACCTCAGACTCTTCTGACCCCTCAATCATGATCAGCTCGGGTTCCAACAGAGTTGGGCCCTTGAACGGGGACAATTGTGATACATGGATGAAGTGTTTCTACAATGAGTCATCATATTCAAGCAGAGCACCGTTCCCCAGGTCCTTTTCTAAAAAATGGATCCTGGAACGTTTACTTGAAAATTTGTGAGAGGGCTTCTGCATTTGAAAGTTGATTGAGCTCAACATAACACGTGACCCCACCTTAATAAAATGCGCTGGAAGGTGCTTATGGTTTGTAAACTTCTTATAGTCACTAATAGTCTTAGTTAGGTGTTTGCGGACCAAGGACTGGGTGGCGCGGATTTGTTGTGCATGGTCAGCCATTGCTGGCACCTCTGGATGAAGACAAAGTCCTTTCAAAAACGAAGGGTTATAACCTAAAGTGGCTTAATAGGGAGAGAAGCTTGTAGATGCGTGGGTTCCATTGTTGTACAAAAAACTGAGCGAGTGGTAGATCCTATGCATAAGTATTCTTGGCCGACGTGACGTTTTACAAGAGATATTGCTCATTAATTTGATTTACACGGTTGGTTTGGCCATCTGACTTGAGATGGTATGCGGTCAAACAACATGGTATAATCTATAAAATCGCCAGCAGCTTTTTCCAGAATCATGCCATAGTTTGAGTGCTACAGTCGCTGAGGATTTCCTGCAGCAACCCAAACATGGAGAACACATTTTTCATGAACAGTCTAGCTGTCTATTTGGGGGTGTTGGCTGAGGAACATGGTATGAAGAGGGCGAATTTGGTGAAGCGATCTATAACTACCATAATGGTCATAAAATCCATCGGAGCTTGGAAGCTTGACAATAACGTCTACTAACCTGGAGGTTTATGGCCCCTCCGCCTGCTGCAGAGGGTTGAAGAGACCATTCTTGCCTATTCTGTCTGATTTTACCCGCATGAACGTCACACAATTTGCAATCCATTCTAATATATCCTTGAACAGGCCAGGCCAGTTTTTGGTCCGCTTGATCAGGTTGAGATACCTTTATTGCCTGGATGCCCCACTTCAGGGGGTCGTGGTGTTTACGGATGACTTCATTGTGGAGGAGAGGAAGCACTCACAAGGGTGACCTAGATTGGATAAGCCCTTAACTAAGTAATAAAGCGAGTGCTTGTGCATCAGTGGTGCTAACTGCTCCAACAACTTCAATCCTTCTGCACAATCTGTTTGGGCCACTGAGACCCTCAAAGACCAGAAGTGCATCCAAACCCAAATCTGCCACTGAAATTGCAGAAGGAGCAATAGCTAGAATTTGGGCTGTTGGCTCTTCTGTAATAAGGTATCTTTCATCTGCATCCCTCAGACAGAGTACTGGGTTACAACTCAGAAAGTTGGGGAGCACGTTCAATGCTCCCTTCACAAACTTATACTTGAAGTTGAAGCTTCATAAGTCATGGAATTTCTAATCTTGTTAGTGTGCTAACTTTTGCAGCTTGTGAAAGTACAGGAGAGCTTGGTGATACATTCAGTAGGTCACCTCATGTTGAGCACCCTGTAAAAGATACTACCAGTTAGTTAGGGCCCACACTACGGCAGCCAATTCTTTGTTGTAGATGGCCCAAGACTGCTCTATAGAAGTAAAATAACAAGAAAAATATGCGACCAGGTGCTCCAAACTGTCGTGCTCTTGGAGCAGAACAGCCCCCACTGCAGTGGAAGATGCATTGAATGCTACAATATATGGTTTAGTGGGGTCTGCATATCTAAAATTAGGTGGGGATAGAAACACCTCCTTGATTAATTTGAACGCCTGTTGGCATTCTGGAGTCCAACAGAAGGGAACAAATTACCTGTAAAGGGGTGCAGTGGCGCATTCAGCTGCAAAAGTGCAGGGGAGAATTTTTCAATAATGATTATGGTACCCAGAAAGCTCCTCAACTGCTTCTGGTTTGTGAGGTGGGCCACTCGCATATTGCTTTAAGTTTACTAGGTGGCACGGCATATCTTTCCTTTAGAAACAAGTTCCCCTATGAAATAACCTCTTCCCAATTGAATTTACATTCATATGGATTTACAAAAAAGACGCCATGTGCAGAGCATCCAACACCGACTCCAGGTTTATCTCTGGTTGCTTGGGCATTGGGAATGAACTAAAAATATTGTCAATGTATGCCAACACGCAGGTGAATCTGAGGTCACCCAGCACACAATCAATCTGCTAAAATGTTATGGGGCATCTTTTTAGCCCAAATGATATTAATAAAAACTGAAATATACCTCTCCTTGTCTAAATAGTGTTCAGACATTCCTGGCCTTCGCCACTCAAATTTGGTTACAGTATTTATGAGTTTGAGATTAGAAAACACCTGGGACCTCGTAATTTCCTGACTAATGGTTTGCTTCATATAGAGGTGTAGGGGTCATACATTATGATATTATTCAGGTACCCATAGTCTATGCAAGGGCGCAGCACTTTACTGGCTTTTTCACAAAGACAATAGGCGAGGAAAAAGTGGACGTCTACTTAAATACCCAACCCTTCTTGAAAATATCATACAGCCACGCATCCAGAGCCTTGCAATCCTACGCTTTATAAGGGTACAGAAGGAATTAATGCTAAGCAAAGCCACCATCATAAGAAAAGACAAATCAAATTTGGTTTGTGGCAGAAGATGGTTCTCTTTGTCTAAATCGAAATAATTGTCAGCCATCAACGCTGGAGAAGAAATCTAGTGGAAGGCCCACAGGGGAAACGAGCGTCATGATGGAACCACGTTATGGGCCTTGTAAAAGTATTGAGAAGAGGAAACTCGCCCTCCATTTGGTTGTTGTAAAAGACAGCATGTTCTAATTTAAATGGATTTTTACTTGCTGGCGCCTCCACCATCTCACGCCCAAATTGACTGGAAACACCAAATCATGCATCACTAAAAACCGGTCTCAGAAGCTGAATTAATGGACTGAGAAAGGCACTGGGCGCCGCACCCTAAAGGAAAGCTGTGCAGCTGACAATGCACTTGTCCCCACCGGAAACCAGGTCCAAGTCAAATCAAGCTTCTGGACAAGCTTCAAACTCATGAAATTACCCGCCAAACCTGTGTCTACCAGGGCCTCAAAGGATACCCAGTGCACACCTATCATAATTTCTATCAGTAATAAAAATAAGCATAATTCTGTTTATTGACAATGGCGCGCAATATTGTGACAAGGTAAAATAACAATTGGATCAGGTGGGAGAACATCATGGTAGAAGAAAAAGCATCCAGACCAAAGGGTTGGCTCAAAATCTCTTTGGGCTGCATGACTGTCAACTGAAGGACAGATGGATTAGAGTTACTTGGTCAGATGCAGGAGTCTTCACGCCCATTGGGACCAAAGTGGATACTGAACTGTCGTTGTGATCAGAAACCATCTCTTCATTGGCAATTCCCTTTATGGATGAGCTATCCACTGCACGGGGGATCTGGCTTAGCGTCACTATGATTGAGGTTGCTCTATATACATCTGGTCCATCATCTCTACTAAGGTGGCTCAAATGGCATGGTTAGCGGACGCCAAATCCAATGCAGCTCGGAATATTACTTGAATAATGTCCAGTAGTAAGCTGAGGGTGAGGGATTGTTCACAGAATGATGTTACAAAAGAAGCTAATTTAGACGCCACAGCACTCATAGAAAACAGCTGGGGCAAGAGAGCATAATGAAGAACCAGCACATTTAATGCTGAAGATACCATTGTGATCAGGGAAGTTAAATCCCCAGTATGAATGGCTGCTTGCAAAAGGCTCCACAACCACCAGAAAGAGTCATCTTCAGATGGCGTCCAAGAAGGCCAAGCTCCTGTTGGGTGTCCTTCATAGAAGCGGAGCCTGCAGGGGTGATTGAGAACTGCACCCGCAGCTTAGCGAAGGCGTTGAGCACCTGATTAGCAATCTCTATGGACAGAGAAGAAGAACCTACCACCCAAAGGTGGTCTGCTACTGAAGTGGGGTTTCCGAGATGAAATGGTAGTGAGAAGCTCTCCCAACGCCACCTGGGATCTGCTTACAAGCTCAACTACTGACAAAACAAACAACAGGAGGCAAATTACCAACTGCAAGCTCTTATGGTAGAAAGGAACCATTGCATCGCCCACCAAAAGGAGGAGAGCAGAAATGGCAAGTACCAATGGTAAGTCAATTATGTCATGAAAGCGGCAAATGAGATTTAGGTTGGACTGCTATTCAGGGTGTGTGAGCACCCAGAAGGTAAGCCAGAATGCCAAAGGCACTGATGCTCAGAAAACTTGAAGTTGGGCTGGAAGTTTGGAGAACAACAAATAGTAACTCAAGATGGTGGTAAGAAGCAAACTGGCACATAGCCAGGATATTGCTTTTATAAAGCCAGCAGATTCTGGTACGAAAAGCTTACTTGCTATGACAACGGGGCTGGGTTCCATCACAGGGTCGTTGGTAAGAGGGTATGTGGTGAGGTTGTGAAATCTTGCTTAGCGGGGAGGCAAAGCCTTTACAAGAATGACTTGTACTTATGATGAAAAGCTTCAGTAAGCGGGAACTGTCTAAGGATACCTCAAGTATGGTATGATCAGTCCATGATGGTAAGCAAGCTTGCTTTTATGTTGGCCACAAGGACCCAGTCATTGCAACCAAAAAAGTATTTTTGGGTCTGGGGTATGTGGCGGATCCAAGGGGAAATTTCCAAAAAGCAAATTTGTTCAGTGTAGGGTTTTTTATTGCATAATAAGTTAAAGAAACTGACTGACAATCATGCCTGTCAGGGATAATTACTTAGATATAAGTTGTTTAGGGAATAAGATGGCGTGTATGGGTATGGGAGCTTTAATTTTCTGACATATAATGATGAACCTCAAGAGGGTATTATTCAAATTTATGTGGACATTTCGGAGGAAGGCCAAGTCAATGTCAATTTGGCCTCTGGTACATGAATCACGTTTTTATTGTGATTGCACCTTCCTGAGTGGTAGCATCTCACTTGTTAAGTGGCAGGAACCTCCCAGGGCCATCCCACGGAGGTACAATCCCAACCTTTTGAAAAGGATTAAGCCACCTGGCCAACTGCTCCCAGTTTCCTATTTTGTTTGCAATTTTTCAAACTTCAGTGGAAATGGGCCTTTGCACAGAAGAGGAGGGTTTGTTCTCCTTTGTAGACCTAGAGGAACTTGAGCCCAGCGCCTGTAAGGGACTCAATTTACTTTACACACGTTGGTCCTTTTCTGCTGTGACTTCAATGCAAACCAGATTGATACGCTGCATCTGTTTGCTAGTTGTCAGAATTGGATGGACGGATGGACCTTAAAGGGGTAGGCTATAACACACTACTCATCTATCACATGAGCGATATTGCGCTGTGTAATGAGGAAGACAACCGCCCTCTTTAGCCCTTTCTTGGTATGTAAAGAAAATGACTCCCTGTTCAAGCCCAGGTGGCGCTCCCCCAAACTTACAGGTGAAGTCAGTGTACAGCAGTAAGCCTTAGAGGTTAAGAACATCAGAAACCTTGCCCGTGAGACAATTTTAGGTGGTGGTGCAAGGAGAGGAACTAATGGAGAATATGAAGTTAGCATTAGAAGTTGTTCTATTTAAAGAACTGAAATTGGCATAATTAAGGTAGTTTCCCATTTAGTTTGCAGTTCAATACAGCTTTAGTAATTTATTATATTTCTTCAAATTTAATACTTAGTCTGTAATATATCTTAAAGCTTTGATATGTTGATCAGGGAGATCATAGAAAGGGTAGGTACAGTATTTATATTAAAGAAGAATGCAGCCTTTAGTACCAATAAACAGAGTTTACGTTAAAACATTTTAATGGTCTATTGTCTCCATAAAATAAACAACTGCAAATTTAATCTTTATATGCTCTTTGAACCAGCCACCATAACAAGCTCAATTTTCAACACTGGCGCTCATGACTGGGATGGCAGATAGTAAATATATTTAGCAAGGGAGTAACCTAATCACTATATAACTTCTTTAGAATCAATACTTTGGTATGCCAAAACTCAGTAGAAGAATTGTGTCATCAGATTAATAAGATCAATAGAGAGTTTAAAAATATAAATAGGTCAAATTAATATTATATTCATTACAATTAGTAGATTAATAAAATAATTAAGATACTACAACGTCAAATTTCTGTCACATTGAGGAGATTGAAAAATGAATTAGAAAACTGAGGACATGGTGAATCCCCCCAAGGCTGGGACCAACAAGTACTAAAATGAATTAGAGAATTGAGGCTGCATGGACAAGGAACACAACATTGATTTTAAAATATAGAATTGGATGATGGTGTTAGGGTGAATCCTGACATAAAAAACTACCAGAAACCTCAAAATTACATTTTTAGATTGATTAACTATGATTTGAAGTAAGATTATATAAAAATAAAAAATTGAGTGAAATTAGTTCCATTAATTGCTTACTAAACAGTAACTTCAGTAAATTTGAGAAGATTACAACAAATTCTTAAAAACATCTACAAGAAGTGATTCCCAAAAGCTCAAAAGAAGAAGAATATTAACGCTTATAAAAATTTTCTTAGCCATAATAAATCCAGGAAGAGAAATGGAATATATAGCTAAAGCATTCATATTGCTCTGTTATTGCAGTAAATGAAATTATTCTATATTATGCAAACACTATTAAAGCTATTTACTAATTTGTTATCAATTCTGATTTACCATCTCAAGCTTCAAGAATCTCCATTCCACTTTTCTCCTCCTAAAATCATATTTGTGGGAAAATTCCATACCAGCATATCCACCATTTCTTATATTTGGAAGCAACTAATGTCTTTGTCATACTGGATACAAAACCTTGTTTATGCTAGCTCATGGTTAGCTACCCCCAACAAGGTCAGTGGTATACCAGTCTCTGACAATTTGGCCTCCCAAATTTATAATAAATATCACCACGTTTTTATTATGGGGAGCTTTGATATTTGCCTTATTGATGAGAAAGCTAAAAATTACTGATGCGGATGTTTTCTCTGTAAAGCAATATGAAACAACTTATAAACTTTTCTTTCTCGTTGCAAACACTTTTGCAACCCATTCAATTCAAGACTAAATCTAGTTTGATAATCTCATAGAGGGGATTAGTCTGTGCCCATGTCTGGGAGCAGTTGGGCAAGCAAAGCAAGAGGAGCAGGCGGAAGGCCTGCAGCCTCTAATGTTCGAAAATGCCCTGGAGAATCTGGTGGAATAGAAAAAATTTAAAAAAACTGGCGGTCACAATTTCCCCAGAGATACTCGTGTGGCAAGCACGATGCAACCAGTATATCAATACGCCACATTCCCAGCCACTTTCATCGGTGGAATTCGGAGTCCGTGTGTATCTGGACATCCAAAAACGGCCCTATGGGAAAAATTTTGTGAAGATGTACACAAAAGTTTCCCGACTGCGGTGTATGTTGCACCTCACTCCATGTCACGCGGTTGGCTGGACCTAGGTTTTGAAAGCAAAATAGCAGCAGACGAGGCTGCAGCGGTGCGCGTAGTGGTCAACCTCCCCGAAGGGCAATGGGTCATCGAAACTAAATGCGCCAGATGGACAAAATCAAACCAAATTTTCCTCACGTTTGACTTTTTGCCTACTACGGTAAAATGTGACATTTTGGAGCAACACCTGAAAGATGGTCTCGCCATATATGGCGAAATACAATCTTTCGAAATGCAACGTTTCACGCTGATGCCACACCTGTGCACCGGCAAAGCCATTGCAGTTCTGACCCCATCTGAGGAGATTGCAAAGGACCTAACCCAGATCCCACACTCCACCTTTATTGACATCACAGGGCACACCACCCACCCATTCTGGGTAACCGTGGACAGCGCACCCCCCATTTGCACCCACTGTGACGCATTCGGCCATAAGGCACATGCATGCCCCATTAAAGAGGGCGTTACATTCCAAGAGCACCCCTTGGCAGCCATGGCCAGCGGAGAGGCGCACTATGAACCAACTGCAAGCACCAAAGAAGCTTTCCCGTGGGGAGCACAAGGCTGCTACCTATTGGTAAAGCCCATCTCCCCACAGGAGTGGAAGAAGGCCAGGCAGGCCTGTAGGACTGTGGCCAAGGAAGCGGCCAAGATCACCACCACCATCCCACACTCACAATGACAGGAGGACATGGAGACCTTCACGGTGGAAGCAACTCAGGAATCTATCACCCAATCAGATTGGGAGGCCCAAGCTGAACGGGCCACTCAATCCAAGGATCCGATAAGAGATTTGATCTCACCCAATCACTGCACCCAAGCCCCGGTTGAAACTGACTTGGGACCTATCCCAACTGAAAAAAGTTTTTTTGCCCCACTCGACGGTGCACCAAACTTATCCGCACCGCAAAAAATTCGTCCGACGTCAGGAAAACAAAAAGCGAAGGCCAAAGCCAACGTGACTCTTTCCACAAAAATTAACAAAAACCCCAATAGCATTGCTGCTAATACCCGCACTGCTGTGAAAGCCCATGGGGACCTGGAAGAGGCTGGTGGGCCAGGGGGCCCACCTCACACCTAAGGTGCGATGGGGGAAACCTTCACTCTAGGGACGCTGAATATCGCTGGACTCAAGGCCTCCCCATCCCGGGCTAGGAAACTGAGTTTTTTACAAAATAATTTACCTGTGGATATCCTGGCCATCCAGGAAACCCACTGTCCACAAGGTTCCAAGGATGCTTGGAAAACAATGCTCCTACCATCCCTATCCTTTTGGTCAAAGCACTGTGGGGTGCTAATTCAGAAAAACAATTTTTTCAAATTTACATCTTCAGAAACATTCCTAAATGACCGAGTGCTTGTTGTCACCTTCTCTTGGGCCGATGTTGCACACACAATTGTCAACATTTACGCCCCAAACGGTGCACAAGAGCATCAGGAATTTTTCTCGTTGGTCAAATCCCTCCCGCTATCCCCCAATTCTTTCTTAATCGGTGACATGAACTGTTGGCTAACCTCACCAATGGACCGGTGGCCACCCTCACCCCACGCCCCACAGGGTCACATAGAACTACGCATTCTAAAAGCCACCCTTGGGTTAATGGATGCGCTGCCGCGACATGCCCCACTGCTCAAAAACATGACGCGTCCCCACATCCACAATGGCCAATTAAGGTCCATGACCCGCATTGACCTTATTCTAGCACCAGCGAAATTCCAACCCCACATCTCCCACTTCAAAACAATAGAAATGGAATTCTCCGACCACCGACTGGTCTTGATAACATACCACTTACCCGTCACAGTTGCAAAGGCCCCACATTGGTGCAAAATCCGCCCCCCAGAGCTTGTGTCACCAGGATTTTCCATGTGGGTGGAAGAGGCAACTTTGGCAAAATTGTTTGTTGCACCGTTTTGCGCGGACCCCATTTCCACATGGGCAACTTTCAAAAAGACACCATCCGCCACTATTGCCATCTCTCATCCAGACGCTCACGAGCCACATCGGCGGTTATATCGCGCACGCTGGCGGAATTGGCCCACTTGGAGTCCAACATTCCAGCCTCAGGATATAGCCCTGCATGGGGCCAGAAGTGGGCGGAGGCAGCAGCACACCTCAACACACTTGAAAGGCAACACAAACATCGGGTTTGTGTCCAACACAGGGCCACATGCATCACTAAAGGTGACAAGTGCACCGCATGCTTCTTCAAAAAAATTTTTGCACCACACCAGAGCGTGGCCTGCACACAGGTGCGAAGATCGGATAATTCTATTGTGGACACACTGGCTGAAGTGGCAATTGAAATGCAAAGATATTACTCCAAGTTATACCGAGCTGAACAAATTCAGCTGGCCAAAATGGCGGAATTTCTCGACAGAGCTCATATCTGCACTATTTTCTGATACCCGGAAATAATGAATTTAATTACTCCAAACGAATTATGGACTACCATTTGCGGTGCACCAAACCGAAAATGCCCAGGCCCAGATGGCATTCCATATGAGTTCTACAAAAAATATTTTAAATACATATCCCCATTGCTGCTAGCCTCACTCAACCAAAGCCTGTTGGAAACGCGCCTCCTACCAGGAGGACATGAGGCTTTTACAGTCACACTCTTCAAGAAAGGGGATAGGCTAGACTTAGCCAACTGGCGCCCCTTTTCTCTAACAAACACAGACACCAAAATTTTAACAAAAATCATGGCTAACCGTTTAGGGACTATAGCATCTGCCACCATCTCTCCAGAACAATTCAGTTTCATCCCCAGAAGGTCGATTTGGGATAACGTGCACTCTGTGGCTAATGTGTGTCAGTCCACAGCCTCTGGGGCACTTGTATTCTTGGACCAACAAAAGGCCTATGATAGAGTAAACTGGGAATACCTTAGGGCCTGCCTCCAACAATTTCGCCTACCTCCCCGCTTCATTAACTGGGTGATGCTGCTCACGGAATCTGCAACAATGGCTGTGCGCGGCCCAGGTTTCCTAATGGATGTAGTCCATCCTCAAAGGGGCCTACGACAAGGGGACCCCCTGAGCCCACTCTTATACAACTTCAGCCTTGACCCACTACTGCGAAATGTGAATGCTCAACTCACTGGGGTCCATGTGCCAGGCCAAACCCAGTCAAGATGATGGCATTTGCAGATGATTGCATGGTGGGGGTGTCTAATAATAATGATGCACGCGCGCTTGAAGCCCTCATCCAGGAATATTCACAGGTAAGCAACGCGGCACTGAACGCCTCCAAAACCGAAATCATCCTCCTTGGTCAGTTTCAGAACTGCTGGGCCCTAGCAAGTAGTTCCCAACCCAGCCCAGCTGCTCGCCCAAGTCCACGCCTTACTAACTCAAAACACACCGCTCCACTGGTGCTCCCCTTTGTGCCGCGACCTACCATAGGACCGGTACGCCATCTGGGCGTGTGGTTGGAGGCAGGAGGATACGCGTCAGCAGTAATGGAGGGCCATATACTGGACAACGTGACAAAGCGAATCGCCTCTCTCAGAGCCCACCCTACTACCCTCACTGGCAGGGTTGTTCTTGCCAACTCTATGCTCCTATCCAAAGTCTGGTTTGGAGCCCACGCCATCCCCTTCTCCCCAAGCTTCTTCAAATCCCTGTATGCTTTGCTACAAGGTTGGCTTTGGTCAGGCCGCCCTCCACCAGTACGGCTAGAAGTCATGTTTGGCCCTCATCATCATGGTGGCATGGGCCTACTTGACTTCAAAGCCCATGCCGCCAAAATCTTAGGCACCTGGATTGCGGCCGTCACTGCTCCTACACTCCCATCCCAACACTGGTCCCGCGCGGCCCGCTCCAACTTCTCCCGAGCCTTGGGCCTCAACAACCCATCAAACCCCCACTCCCTGATGAAATACCTTGCATCACACACATCAGCCACAGGTCCTCACGGGACAAAAACCCACTATAAACGAATCCTACTCTCCATGCGAAGCGCAGAGTGGAGAATTCGTATTAGTGGACATACAACAAAGAGGCCGCCCCTCTCCTCAGTTCACACAAGAGGTACAGGGGCTACCCATCCATGATGGCGTGATCCCCATTCGACCCCAAGTCCTATCCAGGGTGGACTACCTGGACATGATGGACATCCCTTATTCCACTGAGACCCAAAAGACTATCTGGAAATACGCACACCATCCTCTGTTGCAGCCTCATGTCCGTTCCCATGTGTGGCGCTGCCTGAGGCGGGTGTATCGTACAGCTGAGCGCTCTAATGTTTTACACTCATCCTGTGTCGTGTGTGGCCAGTATGGAACGCTGTTTCACCGCCTGGAGAAGTGCCCCACCTCTAAAGTAATATGGCGCGAAGTCCAACGTCTGCTAGGCCAGGATCAAACACATCCCTTCAGTCTGTCAAGAGATATGTTTGCTTCATCAATGGCCTCCCCCTCCCACCCTCCCTTCGTGCTCTGGTGGTTGCAATCGCCATGTGGACTATCCACACGATTGTCTTGGATGCCATCGCCGGATCCATCCCCACCCTCCCTGAAGCTGTCCACAGATTCTGGTCTCATTTGGTGGATCACTTTCAAGCGTGGATGTTTGGATATCTCCCACCACGTCGCCGGCAGCTGGTCTCCTCCTGGTTCCCAGTCTGGTTCATCAAATCAGACCCCTTCCTCCACACGTGCTCAATAGTGGCTACGCCCCCTACACACGTTCCCTCCCCTTCCCATAAGTGGCGTTCCCGCTGGCAATAAGAGATAGCATCGCTTCTCTGGGGTGCCTCACCTGGTACTGAGTTTTGTCTCATCTGAGTCATATTCGGAAGTGTCCGTCCCATGGTCAGCCTTCCCCGCAATAAATTTAAAAATATGAAACAACTTATAAAGAAGTTTTAAAACCCATGCAGATTCAGACAGTGAGTGTGGTCAATCACACAAATGTTTCTTAACCCACAGTTCCCTTGACTGAAAATTACCTTTAGCTGAAGTAAAGAAAATCTTACGTTGTTGGTAGCATATTCAAGGCTTATCCTGAGACCTATCCAGACGATGCACATAAAATGGCGTGGGTTCATTACTCATAATGATTCTCTGAGTTGATTTATAAGTAACCTAGAAGAAAATGAGATTTTAACCATTAACCATGAAGAGTTCAAAAGTCAGTTTTTAGAAGCAATAACCCACACTAGTACCAATTTTAAATGTAATTTTATTTAAAAAACTCCATACTTTTTTTTAGAATATATTTTAAGGGAAAGTAAGAGGGGAGGGTGGAATACAGGCGATTCACCCAAGGGTAAAAAAGACTGGGAGTTCGGGCTCCTAGAGTTCTAGCACCTCTGACTATTGCTGATTGTTGATTGCCATCACTAGCCATGGTTCTAACATTGGCGGGCTTACAGGCCATTCGATTCTCAGTCAATTAGTTGCCTCATCACATACAACAAGCGATCCAGTGGGGAAAGCCAAATGTGTGGCTTTATAACACCCGGGGATTAGGCGCGAAAATTTTGAGATCTTATGGAGCTGATCAGAAATAATTTAATGGTCTTCAATACCAAACCTTTGTGGTGGGGGCGCTCATTGCTCAAAATCTTGGCAATGAGTGCCGGTGAATTATCCATACACAATAATGGTAAATGAAGGCTCATAGTTGGATAGGAGCTGTTCTCAAGGTTTTCATGAAGAAAAGATCCTGCAATGGATGTATTCCCATCAGTAATTGTCTGTCTATAGTATGTGTCATATAGTGGACCTGTCTTTTTGAACATGGTGCATTCATAATAATGGTGAGCGATATCTGCTTCTGGTTCAGTGCATATGGGGCATTCTATGTGCTGGTAGTCCAGCCCGCTGTGCTTGCCTGATTTGATGTCCAGTTTAGGATCTGCCAGGTTACCAAACACTGTTTGGCCATTACCAAATGGGAGTTTAGGCCCAAAATCAACTTCTTCATCGGGTATTTGGTGTCATGGACTTTGGTAGTCCAGTCATTTAGGATTCGTGGATTGGTGGGCAGATTGCATCCCAGTTTTGGGAGCGGATCCCCATATTCTTTCAGTGTCAATTTGTACCTTATTTTGATTGACTTGGTTGCATATTCATTGGTGATTTGGTTACACTCCTCCCAGCTCATTGCAGAAATCATTGCAGAATTATGGGCTTTGACGTCCCTTTGAATTTGGTCAGCATCTTGGGCTGATCGCTCAAATGACCATCTGCCCTGGCGCATGGCCCAATTGCATAGTTACCAGTAGTGTGGAGTACCCTTTTGGGAGGTTATCCGCGGGTGGTGCGCCATCCATTCACATATTGAGTGGGGAGAGAAAGGCTCTTGAAGACCTTGGGATCTTGTCCAGTTCACGCCCCACGCTAGGGTTGGTCAATGCATGTGCGTCTGTGTTAGCTTAAGGAATGACCTCCCCTCATATTTGCTGGGCGTGAGATTCAAAGTCCAGGAGACCCATGCCTCCTTCATTCTTTGGTTTTGACAGGGCTTCCAGTGGTATCAGCGCCGCCTTCGCCTTGAACCACAGGAAGGTTAGGAGCATTGTCCTGATTTTCTTCTCTAGGTTTGGGCACATTGGCAGCACATGAGCGACATAACACAACTTTGAGAAGATGAAGATGTTGATTGCCTGCACTTTCTCCTTGAGGCATAGTCTGGCGCTCTTCCAGCATGCCATTTATATTGATAAGCTTGACAATACTTCCTGTCCAGTCTCCAGTACCGCTGGTCCCTTATCATTGAATAGTATCCTGAGGTATCAGATTTTCTGAGAGTTCATGATTAGCGTTATGTCAGTCAGTGGGCTGAAGTTCAGGTCGCCAATCCTCATCACTGATGTTTTTGCCAAGTTGATTTTTGCATTTGAAGCTAGCTGGTAGAGGTTTAATAGTTCCTTAGCGCCCTGGAGGTTGGTCAGTGAGCTTATGCCTACTACCATGTCAACAGAAAATGCTAGCATCTTCAGTGGCATTTGATTGGGGTGGACTAGGCACCAGAGTTTCATGTCCACTGCCACCAGCAGAATGTTGGCTGCAAAATTAAAGAGTATTGGTGACATAGGGTCACCTTGGCAGAAACCCTGCCTGACTGGGATTTTGTTGGTTAAGCCATCTATGACAATCACCTTCATTACCAGGCCCAAGTATAGCGTCATTATACATGCTCAAAAAGTGTTGGGGATACTGACTGCCTTTAGCGCCTTGTGTAGGAATGACCACACTACTCAGTCATATGCCTTTTCCATGTCAAGGAACATAAGGTACCCCTGCTTAATACCCCTCACATCCTGAAGTACGCTCTGGACTGAAACAATGCTATCCAATATACTATGGCCTTTGACGAAGATTTTCTGGGCTTTATGGAGCTTGCGCGGTGTTGTTGCCATCAGCTGATTAGATAGTATGCGCATGAGCAGTTTATAATTGGAAATTGATAGTGCAATCAGGCGCCAGTTCCAAAGTTGGCGTCAGAGGCCCTTTTTGTATAAGAGTACAATTTGGGTCTCTTGGCCCTTCATAAATTTCTGGCAATTTTTTAAAGAGTGATTAAAGAGGGTTTGAGCTCCGGCGCGATGAGGTCGCAGAATGTGGTGTATATTTCTGCGCACATATTGTTGGGGCCTGATGCTTTCATTCTTGGTGACTCCTTTAGCGCCCTCTTAACTTCATCAATAGATTTTGGCGGATAATTTGGTGACATCTTCCGGTGTACAGCCCCCCAGTGCCAGCGTGGCCAGGTAATTAAGGGTTTTTTCAACGATTTGCTCATTTCTCAGTGTCAGAATAGATCACCGTAGAATTGCTCAACCTCGCGCTTAATCATTTCTGGATCTGGTGATACTCCCCTTCCGCTGTCTCCACTTCCTGTACCCTAGCCTTGGTTTAAATTTCCTTGAGGTGCTTCAGGCCTTCTTTGGTCATTGTCCCTATTAGGCTCTGATATTGGTAAGTCGCATTGGTCTAACTCTCTGAGTCTTGCTTCATCATTATGGCTTGATACTTTTTGTGTGTTGTTTGGTACTCGCTCCACCAGTCTTCGCTGTCCCACTGGGTGAGCCTCAGCCTTTCTAATTTGGACTTCAGCTGCTTTGTGGCAGCAGTTTGCTTATAGGAGGTTGCTTTTTCAAACTTCATGCTATTGTGCTTCAGTTTCGCTTTGATCAAAGTCCATCATTCTTTCAGGTCCAACTCTGGGCGGCTGTCCAGATACACTACCAGTCAATCCAGTCCAGCGTCAATCTTTTGGCGCCATTCCCCATCCCTCAGCATGGCTGGTGCCAGTTGCCATTCATGGTTCCTCGGGGGTTCATCAAGATCAATATCCATGCAGATGACCATGTGGTCACTTTCAGCGTTTATGCTAACCTCACTGTTGGACATCATCAGCTTGAGATCTGATGATACTAGGATGTAGTCTAAACGTGATCCGGACTGTGGGGATCTTGTGGAGTCATATGACCATTACATTAAGTTGGCTGGGTCGTCATCCTCTTCATCAATTGTTAGCAACATCGCTAATTTGACTAGGTAATCCAGCATCTCGTCAGCCTTTCTGTTGGGACGTTCTCTCATCAGGAATGTATCTTGGCTCGCATTTGTCCAACAGTTCAGGTCACCTGCTATTATGGTCATCACTTCAGATGGCACCTCCGCTAAAAATTCCCAAAAATACGGTTTTTGTGGAGCCTTAGTGGAGTGTAGACTGCTACCACTCGTATGCTCTTGCCAGTTTCTCTATTTGTAGCCATCGCTATCAAGATCCTTCCAGCATGAGTTTCCTCCACAAATTCCAGGTCTATTTTACTTGTCTATTGTGACGAGTGCCACATGGTTTATCCAGAGAGCTTGGTAACCTATTTGGTGGGACCACAGGCAGGTCCTCACGTTGCAGTTTGAGCTCAGCACCATTTCCTTTTGGTTACTAGCTTGCATTTCTGAAATAAAAATTAGGTCAATATTACCATTAGTTTTTAAATGGTGCATCTTCCTCCTCCTCGTTTGTATGCTCACCATCCCTAAGCATATGTGGTCGCTATCCTCAAATCCAGCTGCCCAACCCATGGGTATGAGGATTAGCATTATCTGGGTTGTGGATCAAGTCACGTACTGAGGTCTGTTTGGTAGCTGAAGATGGCATCGATGGTTGGCAGGGGTATTACTCAGTCTTTGGGGCCAGTTGGTCAGGACTATTATTATATTCCCAGGCATCCTGTGCACTGAGAATTTAATCGCCATCCCCATCTCCATATTGATGGATAATGGGGATGATTTTATGATCAGGTCCAGGTGCCTAATGTCCCCTACTGGTGGAGTGGCGGATTCCCCCTCATCCGTCATTCAGATTCTCACCCCTTCATTTGATTTGTCAGCAGAGCTTGATTTTTTAGTTGGTGATTGTTCAGCTGACTTTGCTGATTTCGTCGCATCTGCTGATTTTTTGCTGGTTTCCTCAGGTTTGTTTGCTGATGACTTCTGATTCAATTTAGTATCTGCTTTCAGCTTGTTGGGCTTCAATTTTGATTTGTTGGCTTCCTGCATCCATACCTTCTTGGGGACTTCTCTGGGTTCGCCTTCTGCCATCTTTCCTCCTCATGGATCATATATTTCCACTTGGGTTGGACGTGGACCCATTGGTACAGGATCTATTCCTTTGTCCATTGTGTACAAATCATGGTTTAGTTTTATAAATGGCTCATCATCTGCTTTGGGTCACTTGGCCGCTTCTCACTCCCATGCTTCCCTATGTGCCAGGTCCAATTCTTGTTGTTGGCAATTCATGTCAGCTACCTCCATTAGGTTGTGCGGGATCCATTCTCTGGCTTTTGGGCGGAGGGAAGTCTTAATACTGATCTTTGGTGACCCCCCAACAGGGTCATATTCATACTCCTGAGTAGTCTTATCTTTACGGTGATGGTATTGAGCCATTGTGTGGATGGTCTGGTAATAGAACTGGATCACTTGTTTGGCATCTTCTTGTTCGATGATATACTACCCTGTCTAGGCAGGGCAGGTGGATGAATTGGGGTAGGGCTATTTTGTTTGGTTTCATCCAGGGTGCTGGTTTGTAAAGCGCTTCCACTGTCCAGGGGCAGATTCACTTCATGATGTGATCGCCACCAGCTTGCCAAAATTCTTGTACTTCCCATAATATGATAATACAGTCCAGATTGCTTCGTGCACCCACTCCCATTTGTAATTGGTCAGGAGGTTCTGGAAGGTTACCCACCTTGCGTTTTGGTTGGCGTATCTAGTCAGCTCCATTTACAGATAAATCCCCTTGTATTTGATGCAGATTTCGAGGAGTTTCTTGCGGTCCAATTTGCCTGGAATCGCTATATCAATATACCCTCATTTAGGTACCCAGTGGTGATCAAAGTCCCCTCCAGCTAGGACTTAGCTGAGTTCCTGATAAATCAACATTATCAGGTTGGACCATTCCTCCTCCTCCACTAACTGCAGGTGGATTCAGATAGCATCCTTAAGGTATGATTTTGGTGCCTGGCAGTCCATAAAGCCCCCGCTGATCAACTGACAGATGTACTCAATGTGACTTCATGCTCCGTTCCAGGTGTTGTCATTGGTATGCGCTGTCACTATGCTGTAGGATTTGGTTTTCACGCTTGGTTCTGGTACTTTGGCGGGGGTCTTCCATTTCGAAATCCAACTTACCAATTTATTGAGGCGGAACCCCCAATTGAGGAACGCTTTGATCTGATGAATGCTGATACCTCAATGACTGATATTTTTAGCCTTTTGCACTCTGATCTCAAGGCTTTGCCACACAAGGGCATCCGTTGGCAAGAACCCCAGTTGGTAACTTGAGGGCAGATTCCGGGCTGCATGTTGGGTGGAGTTATTTGTGAAAGACCTCCAGAGTAACCAAGCTATGCTGGCACCAGTCCATTACTGTGACACCATTCCAGCCCCCATCTGCAAATATTCATGCCATGGCTGCCGGAACTCCCGCCTCACTCCATTGGAATGCTTCAGAGGGGGTGAAACCTTCAGCGGTGTATGGGGCTACTAGCGTCGGTTCTGGGAAGTGTTGTTTCCAATCCTGGATGGTTTTGATGCGGATCCCTGCTTTGAGCCATTCTCAGCCTAGGTCCAGGGTCAGGACCCCTTTCATTGCCGTTGCCACCTGTGGTGAAATCTCGTGTTCCATCCACAGTTGGTCTGACTCTGGGGTGAACCCCACTGCATCCCAGTCTGCAGCTTTGGCAATTGTTGCAATGTCGCGCCAGATTCTTTACTTTTCAATAGGGAAGGGTCAGCCTCTAAGGGTTTTGTGAATCGGTTTAGTCACCCCCAGCTCTGCCCATTCGCTCACTAGGTCCATACTGGCCCCCGCTTGGAACCAGTATCTCATTTCCATCAGTGTGAATCCATTGGTGGACCAGTTATTGGCCTCTTCGTGTGACCAATCCCAGAATGGTCCCCACTCCACCGCTTTTTCCTTTGTCCAGCCCGCTTTCTTCAGGTCTGATGCAGTGGCTGGTGGGATTTGGGTGTACGACCAGTGTAGGGCTTCAGTGGCCTTGAACCTGGCTGTGATTCATGGTAGTGCCTCCTCTGGGGAGAATGTGGTATTATACCATTCCAGTGCCATGTTTACTGGAATGGTGTGTTGGGTCCATTTGAGGGTGGTCGAGATGTTTGGGAATTGCTTCACATATTTGGCTAATTCTGTTGGGTTGAGGCCTGAGCTCCCAATGGCTTGGGCATATCATGCTGTCTGCCAGCCTTGTTATACTCCATCGCATTTAAAAGTTTGATGCTGGCATCCATCCAGACCTTCACATCCACCAGTTTTAAATTTCACAAACTGCGGCCTCATTACCTTGTTCTCCACGGGGATTTTCATCCATTCCAGGGCGTCTTCAGTCCAAACTCATGACGACTTGAAGAGTACCGCCATGTCAATTGAGATTTGGGTATCAAGCCAGCATTTGGCCACTCCAGCGGAAAACTTGTGGTCTTGCCACATAGCCATGACAGCTGGTTTGATATTTTTGGAGACCTATTGAGTCGCCGTAGAGTACAGGAACTTTAAGGCCTCCTATTTTTTGACTTCATGGGTAGACACACTGCGATGCGCTAACATGTCTGACTGAATTGGGGTATATTTCACCTGGGCCCTAGCCACTGACTTAACCACTCTCAAGGTTTCAGCCCCTTATGGTAGTACTTTTAGTTTTTTTTTGCCAACTTTTCTCAAGTGTCCGATCCCTCAGATAAAGTCCCTGGCATAGCTTCACCATCGTTGAGGTTGGTCCCCAAGGATTTGTATTGGTTCAGCAATTGACTTTGTGCTAATCTAGCTCCCTCCAATGGCTTGAAATTGTTGAGGTTTGGTCCCAATTGTCCATTCATTATTGGCCATCAGTTCTTAGTTGAGCTAGACCCTACTGTCAACATAAATTTGTCAGGGATTGCACCTGATGGTGTATCAGGGATCATGCCTGACGATTTGCTCAGGTCACTGGATCGATTTTAGTAGGGGACCATTCTCCCCCCAACTGGGCCTTGTTGAGACTCGTGCCTGACTTCTTCTTTACTCGAATACTCCAAGAAAATTCAGTAAATTTCTCCATATCAACAGAAAACTTTTTATGTCATTGCTCTGTTGGTTTGAGCGGCTGATTTTCATCAATCAAATTCTAGTCAGTTTAGGATCCAATGAATACTTCATCTGGGTTTTTGTTTTTTCCACAAAATTTTTCTTACCCTGCGAGGCCCCAATCCCCTCTACTGTTTGAGGTTCAGTGGGGAATATTCCCAACACTGCTGTTCTCGCATTGGGCCTCACTCCCTGAGGGTAACTGCTGTCATCTGGTTGTTGGTGGACACCGGTCCTGGGGAGCTGGCCCCATTATCTGCACTAGTTGCAAGGGCGCTGTGACCCTTCAACGCATTCACATGTTTTTTCATCATTAACGTCGCCTAATCGTTATTTGATGTATATGGGTTGTTCAGCCCTTCCCCATTATTAGTCATGTGGGGTCCTGGGCCAGCGGGAAGTTTGTCAGATGGTACATCCTTCTTGGCGCCCTTCGTTTTATTATTTGATATCAGCGCAGGCAAGCCATCCATTTCTATGTGTTACACACAGATGGGCGGCTTAACTTTCCTATGCTTGGGTGGTTGGCCATGGTTCATTGCTCTATTGTTGCAGTGTACACTGGCAGTTGGATGCTCCCTCAAACTTTTTTTCAGTTCACTTTTTGATTTAAAAAGTGAGGGTTGCGAGAGAGAAGCCTAATTTCTCAATGTAAGAATGACCTTGATGCATTTTCACCAGGAAGGACAAATTGTTGAGGTATACATACAAAGTTTCTGGATAACTTTATGAATACATAATTTGACGAAGAAATAAGAGCATTTTATTTCAGAAAAGAGGTTAAAGAACCTTAGCAGATCTAATCAACACCACCTCACCAAGCTGCCATTAAAAATTTATAAATATCTTACAGAGCCAAAAGATGGGCGTTGGCAGGCTAAAAAAAGCTTTATTTAAGAGAATTACAAGATGAGAAACACCAATACATTGTTTTCTCATTAAGGCATGATATACAGTCCTATCCAAATCTTAAGTGTGAAATTATATTGAAAAAAGATTTCTAGATCAATAGATTTGCTGGACAGTGGGACACACGAAACTTCATCTCAGAGTATACAGTGCAAATGCTGGGCTTACACACAAAAAGACCTCAATGAAAGTAACAAAGAAAAATATGAATATTCTCTAGATTTCCACTGCTCACGTAACATGGAAATGAATTTTTGGCAAAAACAAGTTCAAGTTGGTTTTTTGCATCTGCATAGTTAACCACATCCTGTAATTCTTGGGTATCTTAGAGGACACAAGTTGAACTCCACACAATTATGGAAAAAAATCTATCACAATCAAGCTGAAGTATAGACTCATTTAGTGTGCTCAAGAAGGGTTAAAAGTCCTGGAAATTCCTGCAACTGTGGTTCAAGGGGGCTCTTTGGATCCTTGCAAAGGAAAGATTTCAGGCTACCTATCAAAATAGTCTTCACTTATAGGAGAAGAGGAGGCTAGGCAGCTACTAGCCCATGGACTCTTTGACTATGCAATTAATTTCTTAGAAGAGAAGCATCTCATTCACGGATTAATTTACAATTGTAATCAGTTATACAAGCTTGTCCTGCGTGAATACCTGTATACTATTCTTGAGAAAGGGTTTATAATGGTGTCCCGCTCTCCCTGTTCATCGCCCTTGTTGTTTGTTAATAAGAAGGATGGGGATTATAATACATAAAATACCAGAAGCTCCATAGTATAACAACTAAGAACCGGTATACCATGCTCGATGCTGATCACCTGAGCGACCTGTTGTCTGAGGCCACAATTATATCCAAAGCTGACTTGAAAGACGCATTTTACAAGGTACTGATTAAGAAAGGTGTTGAGTGGAAAATGGCATTTAAGACGCAATTTTGGTTACTTGAATATATGGAGATACCATTTATATTATGAAATGCACCTAGCGCATTCCAACAGATAATAATATGGTGCTGGGTGCTACATGAATTACTTCTGTGCAGCCTACCTTGATGACATTTTGATATACAGCAAGACGCAGGAGGAACACCTAATGCACTCTAATATGATCTTAGAGCAGCTTGAAAGGTACTTTTTGCATTTAATGCTATCAAAGTATGAGCTTGCGCAGGAGAAAGTTGAGTTCCTAGCCTATGTTGTAGGCATGCCTGGGTTTACTATGGCGACAAAAAAAGTGGAGACAACCAACTGTGGACAACGCCTACCAACTGGAAAATTAGACTGCATTTTCTTAGATTAGACAAATTTTGCCATAATTTTCAGGGAATTTTCCACCATTGCATTACTTCTTACCCATTTCACTTCATATTCTGTTACAATTCAACTGGAACTCAGCGGCGTTTATTCTATTTGTTACCTCAAGAACGGTTTCTTTTCTGAGCCCAAGTTGGCTATCTTGACTATAAGTAGATCTGTAGTTAAAACTGACGTTTCTGGTTTTGCAGTAAATGGGGTTTTGTTGCAGAAGGGGATGATAGTAGGCTGCATCCCATAGCCTACTATTCTAAGAAACTTATCCCAGCGAAATGTAACTACCATTTTATGAGGAAAGAGATGTTGGCTATTATTCAAGCATTGAAACACCTGCGACAGTATCTGAGTGGCGCTATGCATCCTATGAGGTTTTGATAGACCACAAAAATCTTAAATATTTCTTCTCCACGCGACATCTTAACCAGCGGCAATACAGATGGGTACTTACTCTGGCTGATTATAATTTGGATATTGGCATAAACCTGAAAAAGTTGATGTGTTTCTCTGATTCATTGAGCTTTCTTACTAAACTGATACTACTAATGAAGAGATTTCTGAGTACAAAATGAAGGCGTTACTGAAGATAAAGGACCCCAATGAACTAATTCCTCATAGTTTACTAGTTAGCTGAAGAGATGAGATTTGCTAGTTCAGAATTATGAAGCATATTATTTATTAATAAATACATAAATAATGTCCTTAGCGGGACCCAGGACAGAGCATGGCATAAGGAGTAATATCATTAAAAGGTCAAATGGTATATTAAAAAGTTATATGTTTGTCCAGAAGGACTAAAGCGTTTGTAATTGTACAAAATCATCATGATGTGGCTATGGCTGGACACCATGAAAGGAATAAGATGGTGCATCACTTAAAGCGTATCTTTTGGTAGCCTGGTTTAATCAGTAATGTAACAATTAACTTAGCTGGTTGTTAAACATGTGTATGGGAAAAGTCTCACAGTGGTCACCTTGAGGCCAGTTGGGACTATTAGATGTTGCACATAAAACTTGGGAATCAGTATCCAAGTATTTATTTGTGTAGTTACCCCTCTCAAGGGCTTTAATGCAATTCTGGTAGATGTGATAGGTTTGTCAAAATGGCTTACTTTATCCATACAACTACAAGTATTACTGAAAAAGAGATAGTAGAGTTAATCATAAATAAGGTTTTCCTCCACCACAGTACTCCATAGAGGTTATATCAGACTGAGGCCCTCAGCAGGCATCACTTTTTTGGAATCCACTTTTTCTCAGACCTCAGAATTAATAGATGTTTATCTACAGCATACCATTCAAGACTGATGGACAAACTGAGGGGGTACCAGGTTCCAGAGCAGTACCTATGATAATATGTAAACGTGTGGCAGGATATTAGGGTTTTTTTTACAAATGGCATAGAATTGGTACAATAACCTTAGACAAACCTCTACTGTGATGTCACCCATTAAAGCCAACTATGGACATGATGTTTACTGAGAACCACTGCATGCCACAGTAGCAGATAACCAGATGAAAAGGGATTCTTAAGCGAGATCTATCAGACACATGATTTGTGCTTGGCAAACATGCATAGAGCTGTACAAACCTATAAGGTCATTGCAGACAAGAAGAGGAAATCTGGAAAACAGTTAGAAGTTAGTAGATAGGTCTATCCGGAGGCATGGAATATACCCATATTTGTACCATGTCACAAGTTTGCCCATTGGCGTGTGGGACCTTATAAGATGACAGAAGTTTTAGTGAAGGCGGCTTACCATGTTGGGCTACTTGAAGGATGGAAGGTCCAAGATGTGTTCCACAGATCCCTGATGTTCAAATAATTGTAAATATCTACCCCATCAGAAGATTAAAACCCAGAACCCCCTCTAATCAAAGGCCCTTGTATTTAATATGAATTCAAAGCCATCACTAGAAGACGCACATATCACGGGAAGTTGCAGTACATGGTCCAGTAATCTGGGTGCCCAGATGAGGCAAGCATTCGAAATCCAGTAGAAAACATGGAGAACATGGGTAATCTGATGAGAAATTGGCAGAAAAGAGCTTCAGTAGCAGTTTCAGCCCTGGTAGCAATGATGTTATGGTAAAGACTGTCATGAGAAAGCAACAAGAAACTTAAGAACTAATCTTCTCAATTTGATGAGCTATGCTGTAAAGTAAAATTTGTATAAATTAGAAATTAAGTGAAATTAGGCCAGTAACAACCAACCAAACAATAACTGCAATTAAATATAGATAAGCAAATGACATATATAATAATATGCAAGCATTAAATCCAGAGGCTTAAAAAAGAAGAATTGTATCACTAAAATTAATTAAGCCCTAATAAGTCCAAGAAGATTTGAATTAAATATATAGCTAAAACATTAATGTTGTTAAGTTTTACAGTAAATAAAAATATCTTATATTATGCAAACACTATTAAAGTTATCTACTAAAGTATAATCAATCCTGATCTACCACCCACAACTTAAAAATTCCCTCCCCCCTTTTCCTCTTAAACTATATCCGTGGGTAACTCACATACCAGCATTGCAAATATTTTATATATTTTAACGCATTAATATCCTTGTCATACTTAATCCAAAACCCTAGTTATGCTAGATCATGGTTATCTGCCCCAACCAGGTCAACGGTGCACCAGTCCTTGATATATATTTAATGCTAATATGGCAGAAAACTTCTACTAATAGTTATGCCTCTAAATATTATGAAAAAGAAGTTCTAAGGACAATATAGAAGACTATCTATGGCTAAGTCAGCAAGTGCTTATTAATATGATTGAGTTGCCTAATGAGCTATTTCTACCCAGGACGCCGCGCCTCAGCACACTTGTTCACCTGGAATAAGTTGGATAAGGAATATATCTAACCTGAAAAAATAACAACTATAAGCTTTAAATCTACATACATTTGACTAGAACAGAAGTGTGACCAATTTATTTAAGAGATTAAAATGGCCATATTGAGGGCTAGCAACCAAAATAGGCCATTATCATCACCAACTGTTTAGATGAGTGGATCATTGAGTTAATCATGTCATATTTGGATGATAAACCTACTTACTCTGAGTCCAAAGAGGCAACTTTTGTGATTGTTTGAAGTACTGAACATCTAGAAAATTTGAAAGCAAATTTAATAACTCAGATTTAGAAAAGTGAAGCAATCTCCAAATTTGCTAAATTAAATCATCAAAAACTCAAGCTATCCTTGAAATAAATGGCATGATATATTTTGACGCTAAAATTGCATTGCAACATCAGGAAATTCTTCCTAAAATTTGATGAATACCCTATTATTGGAATTTGTGCAGATTATCATAATTCTGTATTGGTCAATTAGTTCTAAAATGCTCTCAAAATTTTGGACCACCTATCATCAGCGCCAATCCTAGAGTTATAAGCTTTTTAGAGTAATCAATCGACAAAAACTGAGATTATCTTAGCAATAATTATACATAAATGAGATATCCAAAAGTGCAAAGGTTATGATATCAAAGATAGACATTACGTGCTACAAATGTAGTGGTCAATTTCATGCTTTATGATGTTGCCAACTGGATGTAAATGTAGTATCATTAACTAATTCGTAGAAGGAGGGAAATGATAATGAAAATAATAAGAGTGAAGCTCTATTGTGTTAAGACAGTCCACCAGATATAAAAAAGTCAGACAGTTTTGGATTTGTTCTTAATACAATGACTTTCAAAATAACTCGTCATGCTTACATATAGTATCTTATGACCATGCGGTGAATTACTCTCAGAGAAAGGCACTTGATCCTGGAGGGAACAATGTAGTTCTAAACTGAATGTACATCTGATCTAAAAAATATGCCAGATTAGGGGCGTAGTCAAAATAAAAATACCTCAAGACAGAAGGATACTAACATAGCAATGCTCATTGATAAATTTTTTACTGAATTTCCTAGCATTGAAAATACTCTGAAGCATCATCTTAAATCTTTGGACTACAAATATACTTCTCTAGTGGCTAGATTTCTATAAAATCTGCATTGATAAACAGAAGTAAATAACAAATATATACTTTATGGTATGAAGCACATCAAATTATAGGAAAATGAAAAACATTTTAGATATTAAAATCTGAGGCCACAGTAGGTTCATTGTTTAAGTTTGTACCTCTTCTTTGTAAGAGAAAGGTGATTTAGCTGATGCTAAGTAGTATATAGAAGAAAACTTTGGTAAATCCATTCTATTTCTCTGTTGAGTCATGACCAAGGCCATTGTAGCTAATAGACCTCCTTAGGATTGGATCTGGTTATCAGAGGCAACGAGGTTGGGGTTTCCAAGATAATTATAGCATACCCAATATTTATATAATTTAAAGAGGAGACAGAAAGGCATATTTTTCAGTGCTTGTTCAACGTTCCTGATATTTTTATTTAGAAGAAAAATCTGTGGCTGACATGCCTTGACATTTCTATGATGAAATTCATCCTTCAGCTTATAGTCTAGTAGAGGCGAGGGAAAGTTAAATGATTTTTATTGATTATGAGACTTTTATTCATCTTATACTGAAATAAAAACTAAGGCATTGCGCCAAAGTAATTAAATTACAAAACATATAAAATAGTCAATTTATTAATGTACAATTAATATAAACTATAAGAAAAGCTTAGAAGCAAAGCTTTAAATTTCCACTTAATAAATATCTAATACAATGACCCAATAATGGTAGACTATTAGTTTGAGTCAAAAATTTATTTTTTAGTGTCATTTTGGGCTTTTGATCAAAGAAATTTCCAATTAGTGATTTAGTTTGCAACGGCACTGCACTAACATGGTTCAGAAGATTTTTGGCGTATCCTTACCAAGATACATCAAAAGAAGTATTATTTTTAGAGCTATTTTCTTACACAGTAAAGATTTAACCACAGAGGTGGAGCTGGGTGTACAGCAGGAAGCCTCAAATGTAGAAAAGAACCTCAGACACCTTGCACGCAAATCACAGGTTTGATGGTGTTGAAAGGAGAGAATTATGGAGGGTAGATGAAGTTAGCATCATAAGTAGCTTATTAAAAAATTGGAATTGTAAGAAGGACAAATTTCCACACAATTTTGTAGTCCAGCTCAGTTTTAGTAGTTATCTAATTACTTCAATTTTAGCAATTTTTGGTTTATCATTCTCTAGACTGTAAGCTTAAGGTTTAATGAGGCTTAAAGCTGTTAAATTAGTGGAGCGTTCAAAGAAGATGAAGATTATGGGTTAAACAAACTACTTTAAATGATTTAAAGAATTTGATACTTTTTAGTGCGAGTAAGGACGCATTGCCAAGAAGACCTCCATGGTTCCTTATGATCAGGATCTTCCAAGTCATTCCAGATTTCTGGCAGTAAAGGCCTTCATTTTCTCTATTGGTGATGAACTTGTGACCACATTGCTCAGAGTTGTCTTTTTAATGGTGCAAGAAGCTAAGGGGCTAATTTAGAAGGCATCTCTATCAGTTTCTGCACATGTGATGATCCTTGATTATATTTCCCAAGCGCCTCTTAATGGTAGGTTCTGATAGATTGGGTTTAATAATTTACTCATTAACTTTAAATCTGGGAGCTGGAATCTCAATCTCTTCAATATCTTAATCTTAAAACACCCCTCAAGGTACTGTTAAAAGGAAACATATGTCCATAGGAATTGGCGACGAACTTTGTTGGGATTCTCTCTTTACTAAGGGAGCCCCTTCTAGCAATTCACCTATGCGCAGATGCTGGATTGGACTCCCCAATTACTTAGGCTGGTCCTGATCTAAAGTATCAAGGATCAGCCCTGATAATATCTAATTAATTACTTAAATGACACCAGTGACTAATGCTGGAGGACGTTGAACATCAATTGGGCTTGGGGAATTACCATCTTATGCTGACCCAATCAATATACCCTTTTGGGATCACCAGCGACTAATACCAAGGATGATCCTACTCACCATTAAATTAATTATATTATATATATTTATCTCAGTCAGCAATCAAATCCAAGTTTCCTATCCCAAATCCCACCTTTCCCAATCCCAATTTTAGCCTTAAGGTCTTATAAATACCTCAAGGCTTTATACAATAAACAAACATTTTCCAATCTCTTTCTCTATTTTAGCTTATCTGAGGCCTTTAAGGACTAAAAACTCGCTGAGGGCTTTAGGGGCCCAGATCAATAATGGGTGCAGTTAGGAGTTGCTCCCCCGTGGCCCAACAATTGGTGCTCCCTGTCAGGTGCCCCTAAGTTCTCAGAAAGAGAGAAATCCAAGGAAAGAGGAGGGGTAGTCGCGCCAAGGGCCTTAGCCAGAGGCGTACCACCTGGGCCTAAACAACCCAGGAGGTATGACATGGCCTGGCCCCTGCCCCAAGAGGGCAAGCCAGTTTGGAAGCAGTAGGGTCAGTTGGGGAGCCCCCAACTGATCTGATTATAATACTGGGCAGATAAATCCAGATACCCTGGCCCCTGCCCCAAGAGGGAAAGCCAGGATGAGGGGGATTAAGGGCTTCCAAAACTAGCCTAGGTAGCCAAGCCTATGTTACCAGGGTTCAATCCCTAATGCCAGCTTTTATGCCAATGCTGGGTGTCAACCCCAATGCTGAGACCTCCTCCAGAAACTGGCCACAGCACCAATGCCCGTCCAAGCGCCAATACTGGCTCTTATGCCTATGATGGGGCTATGTGCCAAATGATACTCACCAGATCCCTCCATTGTGTCCACGCTGGCTACCTTGGCCCATACTCCATGACGCCCAGAACTGCTGCTCCACCTTGGCTCTGACCCCCAACCAAGGCTTGTAGGGGGCTCTGTCAGGATTCTCTTTTATTAAGGGGAAGCCCCAACTAAGGGTCAAAATTCACACTATGGGCGGATGCTGGATTGTGCTCCTCATTAACTTGGGTTGAGCCTGATAAAACTATCAGGGATCAGCCCCAATAATATTTAATTAATTATTAATTTGACACCAGCAACTAATGCTAAGTATGTCAAACCTCAATTGGGTCACGGCAAAATCCCTCTCAGCGCTCACACCTCAATCAAGTAACCCTTTCAGGCACACCGGCAAATTATGCTGAGGATGGTCCCAATCCCCTTATAATATTTATTTATATTTACTACATCGTCAATAAAACTGATGCTGAAACTTTCCCACTCCCAATTCCTCCCTTTTCTGATCCATCAAGGTCATATAAATACCTCAAGGATTATTATAATAAAACCACCGTTTCTCACCTATCTCTTTTCCTTTTTTAGCTTTATTTAAGGCCTTAATGTCCTATTACTCGCTGGGGACTTTAGGGCCCTGCTTAACAATAGGCATGGGTTGGAATTGTTTCCTGTGGTTCAACAAAAAACTTGATTTGACACTGCCACTTAGGTAAAGTCAGCAAAGGAGTACTCAGAATTTGCCTTATGTATGACACAGTAAGGCCCCGATCAAAGGATGTCAAGTTAGTTCTTTTGAAACCTGGTCAATGGTGATAGAATTGGAACTGGTCTTCTAGTTAAAAAAATTCAGCAAGGAGGGTTAGCAGGTGGTTAAGTGGAACGTCTCCTTGGTAGTAGCTGAGATAATTTCTGGGTAGCAAGGGCTTGAAGTCAATTACTTTCATGTTCTAGGCCCTTGTAGTTAGTTTGAGCTCTTGGACACCAAAAAATTCATTAAGGGTTGCAAACTACTTGGCAGTCAAGGAGCTCTTCCATATAAGGCTTAAAAGGTACTTCTTGCTAAAGGTGACTTATACAATAAGTCATTAGTGTTCTGGGCATATAATGGTTCCAGCAAATATGATCAGAGGCGGCTAAAACTCTACAAGATAGATACAAGGCTACTAGCTCGTTTTACTTCTCAATCGATGTGGGTTGTATGGACTGGTAAATCTTTAATTTAGTACAGAATAGCGAAATTAGTTCCTGGACTACCTGAGAGGTGAATTTGAGTCTATTGTCCAGAAGTGAAGTCTATGGAAATCCATTATGATTAAGAATGGATCTAGAAAAGTTTAAGGTTGTAGCCTTTGTATTTGTAGCTGTAATAGAGAGCACCTTTAACCCATTTGCTCGAGTGGTATACAACCAATAGGATATATTATGTCATGCAAACTGGTGGCAAGGAGCCACCACATCAATTCTGACAACAGTGAAGGGGCTTAACGGAGCCACCACTTGATGTTGATACCAAGGGCTGGCTCAATCCTGTGAATGACAAATTAAACAGGCCTTTAAAACTCCGTGGATGGTCTTGACCATCCAACCCCAATAACCGCATTTTCTCAAGCACTTGTGAGTCTTCTTCACCACTGAGTGCCCCAAAATTAAATGTTCTTCAAGGATGACATCAGTACGGAGATAAGGTCGTATGTAGGGGAGCAAATTTCCTTTAATCTTTTTGTATAGCATCCTCTCTTTGAACTAAGTAACTATGGCCATGTTCTACAACCACCTTGAGGTTCATGGGCTTATAGCTCCCACCTTTATTACCCAGCTAACTAAATTGTATAATTGGTCCTTTTCAGGTGTTAAAATGTCTAGCACCTTAATCTTGAGACCCCATTAGCATTTTAAAGGATCCCCACCTTGTGATGAATAATAAAAAATGCAATAATGCAATCATAGCGCCAATCTCACTAATTTTCCATCAGGGTCTTTATTTGTTGTAACCATTGAAGTGAGGCGTGGTTGGTAATGACCATAAAGTGAGTTCCATATAAGTATGGGCTAAAGTGTTTAATTTCTAGTAGCATAGCTAGCCAGTTATGCTCATTAACACTGTAGTTCCCTTGGCCTTACTCAAGAATTTGTGGTAATAAGCCGCAGGATAGTCATCTTGATTAAATCATGTTGCATTAAAGAACCTAAACGTTCAAACACTGGGGTCAGTGTACAAGCGGAATAGTTGATTAAACTGCAGATAATATAGTATAGGCTTCATACAGAGGATGGCTCCTAACATATTGAAGGCCTGTCCCTGCTCAGGTCACCATATTAAGGGGATATCTTTCCGCAGAAAATAAGAAATAGGCTTGGCTAAGTCAGAAAAGAAAGGTATGGAATGTCATAAAAATCCATCATGGCAAGGAATGCTTGGAAACCTTGAGGCTTTGGGGGCGTTTTATCCTCTCAATGGCTACAACTTTGTTATGGATGCTTTGTATCTCTTACTTCAAGACCTTGTGCCCATAGATTTTTATCTTAGATTAAAAGAAAGCTATTATGAGAGCTTGGGCTTAATATAGGATTTACAAAGATATTTAGAGACCCTAGTGGTTCCCCAAGTGGCTGTTGAAGCTTACTAAATACAGTAATGGTTTTGAGGTAGACAAGAACACATGACAGCTTGAAGTCTCCCAGGGACCCTCTAATGGAGCGTTGGATTGTGGTGGTGCATTACATGGACCTTGGGGCATACTAGTTTGCTCGTTAGTCCTTTATAAGCAAACAGCGCACACTTGGATTGATCCTCAGGTGCAAATTCTAATTTCCATCATCTGCTGGCAAGATCCATCGCAGAAAGATATTGGGATCTGGAAATCAAGTGGAGAGAGTCATAAATATGGAAATGGATACTATCTTTTTTAGTAACAGAGTTGAGCTTTTTGTAGTCCTTCAATACTCTATTGATACGATCAAACTTCTATACTTGCTTTAGAGGAGAGGCGCAAGGGCTATGGAAATACACCAGTAATCTAGCTTTCAATATCTGCATGAGATAAACAGCTACCTGAGCTTCTTTGACTTAGTTCTTACTTTAGGGATATTAAATAGGTTAAGAATCTTCTTTTTCATCATAATGTAGGATGCCGTTCATATTTCCAAATTATAGTTGGAGGTTGAAAAATCAGAAAATTATTTTAGTAATTGCTCAACTTTGCTGCGTTGTTCACTGGTCAATTGCGCCCAATATAGGCTTCTATCAAGTCTATTAACGGAGGAAAATAAACCAAAATCCAATATTTTTAAAGTCACACAAACTATTGATCGTTTCACCAAGAAATAAGCAAACAAAAGCAGCTAAAGTATTGGGCTTGATATCATAGATTAATTTATTAGGTTTTTTAGCAACACTGATATGGACCAAAAAATAAGCGGAATCTAAAATCTTGTGGCATGTCAGGAATACCTTAATGGATGTGTTATCCACGCCTCATATATCTAGTAAGTGTCTGGTAGTATATTGATATGTATCCTGGTGTTGACAATGACCTGAACTTGGGTGGTATAGTAGTCAATTATGGTAAGTAGATATGCATGTCATCCTTTCCGTCTACTCCAGGAGGAGGTATCCACACTTGAAAGCACCTCACATTGTATCTATTCCTAAAAATCTGATCTTCATTCTACAAGAGGCAGGCCCAAGATTTGACCTCAGACTAGGAAACTCAAGAGGTCTAAAAGACCAGTGAAACCCTATGTATCAATAGGGGTAAGAACACACTGTTATAGTTTATAATGAAAGAGTATATGCAAAGAATTTGAGTCCCAAGGAGGAGGTCATAACTAAGGTTATCTAAGATGGCTGATGAGGTATTAAGTAAAAAATGCTAAAATGGATAGGTAACAAGGTGTAGGCCCAATGGACCGAGTATATTGTGGTTCCACCATACCTTACTTCATATATAAGCTAAATCACGGAGCTATCTTGATGCGTTTCATCAATTTTGATTAGATAACATTCATGGGAGAGCCGCTCTCAATAATGGAGTGAACTGGAACCTTATGAACTCAAACAGAACCTCATATTATCAAGATCCCAGATGAGGGGCAAAGTAAGAAACACAAGAGATTCATTAGAAGAAGAGTAAGCAATATCAAGTTCTTTAATATAAATCAGCACCAATTTTCTCACTAGATGGAGATTCATCGGATTTGGCAGGTGCATCAAGTGTTTTAACAGGTGGTACAAGGATGTCAGTATGGAGCTTCTCGCCCTTCATGCTGGCTGCCCTCTGCTGCCTCCTCAGAAAGACTATCAAAACTATTCAGGGTTCTGGAGGAATACATTACAAAAAAAGCATCGAGGTAATATATTCTTTAACTATCAACAATATGAATACAAGGATGGTTGGGGTAGGCTGAGTAGAGATCTTAGGACCTAAGGTGGACGCTGAAACTCATTAAGAGTTTTTTTAATTTTTCAGATATAAGTGAATCTACTCTTGTGCCCAATCATATATAGTTAGATATCAGAATAAGATCCCAGGGCATAAACACAGCTTTTGTAGCATCGCCCAGCATGATTTGGCTTTGGTGACCAAAGGCTGTGCTTGAGCATTAAACTGACTTACAAAATCCAGGGACTTTCTCCTTCATTCAAATTTGATAGTTATGAATGTATGCTTCTGTTTTCCAAGATCTATTTGCTACCAAACTCCTGAACTAGGGCGGTTCAGACAAGTTCTCAGGTTTGTAAATCTTTTAAAAAATTTCATAATATCACAGGTTGTGGTGTTCAGACAATATTGAATATACCTCACTTTATGATGGCTCGTCGCTTCCTCCATCACATGCATATAAACATACAAAAAATGAGGCGATGCTCTCTTGATTTGGAGGATTTATTTTTATAAAGCTAGGCTTAAAGTTAGTCACAATAGGGGTAGAGAGATTATTGATGGTAAATGCAGTTTCAAGCTAGGCAATATTGGTTTCTGAATATTCTCAAGGGACCTGTTGATCCAACTCGCCATCACAATCCTTCTAAGTCATCTTAAATTTCTCCCCATTGATTGTTTAGAGAAGCGATGGAGGCCTTGAGGGTTAATTGGTCTCTGGATTTATGATAAAAAGCGATTAATGATCCCAGTTCCCAAATTCAAGCTCCAATAATTCAACTCTCAAGCCCTTTTTAAATAAATCCTCTAGCTGGATGCACCAATAGAAAATCAAATCAGGAAGAATAATGCACACGGGAAACATTGAATAGACCTTCTGGAATAGCACCTTTACTTCCCAAATCATGAAAGGCACAAAAAATTATGCGGCATGAGGACATTATTGACAAAGAACAATGAAGGCGTCGGATAGCAATTGATCCTAAAGTACTTGAAAGACTTTGATCATGTGGGACATTGAGGGTTTTTTGTATCATGTCCCCTACTCGTTCTATAAATATTGATTCAATCTAACTTAATAAGCAATCTATTACCACATCTTTTTGTTTTCATCAACCTCTCCGCCTGTTTTACAGCTTTAAGTCCCATTTTTGAACCTTGGCTTTGAGTCAAGATAACTGATAAGTTTACATAAGTGGTGCCCATTACAAGGGGTCCTTAAAGCCGTACAATGAAAGTAATTATCATGAAAAAGGTAAAAAATCGCAATTAAGGAGGCTAATCTGCTGACCAGTCAGATAGCATTAATTGGTGGATCACCACACGCAGTATAAAGTATCTCCTCAACAGCCTAAAAGCTTAAATTTAAAGCCACCTTTCAGTTCACTCTACCCTCCATCGAGCAAGATCAGTATCAACTCTATTAACTAAAGATAAATGAAATTACTAAGAAATTACTGAATGACATCTACTCCGTGGGTGGCCGCTCTAGTTGTTCCTGAACATCCTCTGTGGCTTCAATAAAGAGAGATTTATAGCTTGGCCCTGCTACCCTTGAGAGAACTGGCTTTTGGGAACTGAACACTATCACCAAAGCTTCGTCTATCCATCCAAACACCACATCTTACAATAAGTTGTTCTACATCATCATGAAGTAGCTCAATAATCAGGACTCACCAAAACCCAGCACTCAAATATTTGTTGATTTCTAAAATCTGCCTCCTCCTTTGTTCACAACAAACGGTAAACCCTCATAGATAATCACTAATTGATTAATGAAGCTTGCAACTAACTTTCTAATTTAGATAGTGGGGTCTTGGGCTACCTTAAGACCAGTTTTGTCAAAATGTACTACTTCTTAAGTCCATCTGGATCCAACGCCTCAATCTGATCTAAGACCTCATCCAGATGCTCCAACGACGTTGCATGGAAATAGACTCAACTGTTAATGCCCCCGGCATTGTGGGTCATGAGGGTCCAAGTGGACCAGAAGGATTGGAAGGCCCCAGAGTGCCATAAACTCCAAAAGGTCCCCATGGACCCAAGGATCATCCAGTTCCCTGGTACCAACTCCTGACGATCTTAATGACTCAAGGAAACCAGACGTCCTGTCACTCTTTTATCCTTAAGATATCAAATAAAAAATTTGGCTCAAGGTATCAAACCGCATTTAGATAAGGTCACTTAGATCCCAGAGTAAATTAACACTTTTTTGGATGATATGGACTTTTTCAGTACAATTCATGTCTCACTGACAGCCGCATCTAACAACTCAAGCAAACCTGCTGAGGTTACTAAGCTCACTTAATTATCATTAAAAATCAGCTTATCCTCCAACGTTCTGATCTTCAAGCTCTGTGGAAGCAAGTTTTCTTAAGGCCTCCATTACCTCATTAAACCGCAATTGGGACTAGGTTCAGGAAGATTTTGAAAGATTGAGATAGATATTAGACCAACATGCCCATCGCAAATTACAGAAACTAAGATCAAAACCTACTCCAGTCCTTACCATCAATATTCTTCCCACTCCTATTGTGACTAACTTTAAACCTAAAAGAAGTAGAGATTTACTCTGGGAAAGGAAATTATCACCTCCTTTCCGTACGCTTAAGAAAATTTAATGAGGGAGGCTATTAACTATCAGAAGGTGAAGCACATCCACTCCTGTATGTATAACACAGCCAGTGAAAGTATGACTCTTCATTAAAGCAAAAGCACAGTTGAAACAATTTAAACTGTACTAATTTAAGAGTTTGAAAGCCTTAGATCCTGGTCAATCAGGAGTAGACGTTCATGGACATTCATTTGAACAAATGAGAAAGTCCTTTGGAGTACACCAGACAATTCAATGCCCAAACACACCCCTTGGTCACCACTAACTGTAATACGTTGGACAACGCCATAACAGCTGTAATCTCCATGTTAGGATCTTATCTTTGAGGCTTAACTACATATGATGATGGAAGTGTAACTTCATCTGCATCTGAGAAACTTTTTTAGGAAGCTCTTAACGAAATTCCTGCGTATACCTTGAGTTCCAAAACTCTTCTTATTATTCTCCTGTCCGCTCTTGATTCCACGTTTTTATACCAAAAAATCGTAAACCATGGCGCACCCACTGTAACACATTCCGTCATAGACCAAGAATTGTTGGAAGAGATTTTATGAGTAGGCGTGAAAAGGACAGTCAGCATGAAGGAAGAAGTCACAGTTAATGACATTTTACATAGGGTAGGCCCATTAAGGCCAAGAATCTGGCGCCACTGGGATAAAATCCAAAACCCTTGAGGGACACCAATGACCTCTCTAAGGTTATTGGTTATAAATGGGTTCTTGATTTGACAGCCAGGCCTGAACCAAAAGACACAAAAACTACTGAAAATCCAGTGGATATTGGTTTGAAAATCTAGAAAATTATCAGATACAAAGTAATGAAATTTGACCAAGTTCAGAAGATTAAATTTCTCTGAAAGGCGAACCTTTTGGGCTCAGAGTGGTAAGCACTATTCAGTTTAAAACTTAATGCAAAGCTCCCCTTGTATTGACATAAAAGCTTAAGAATGCTTTTGTTTTTATCAGATATTCAGGTAATTTTAATAAAGTTTTTAGTACTTTCTGTCTAAGTTTCCTCCCTGAGTTAAAGTCTTTTTATTTTATCAAACTGTGGTTGAAACCTCTCACAATGGCCAGACTCAAATTAAGGTCCTGGTCTGACCCTCCTGTTATATGTGAAACCAGATCCTACGCCGAGACCTAATATGCCTAGTCCAGCATCTATAATTTTGCCAATTTCCGTTTTGTCTTTTATTAAACTCCCTCAAATCTACAGGACTCCTCTTCCTGATGCTTTGCATCACTTATGGTCTGCGTTTTAATTCAAAAATCTATATGGGAACACACTGGAGATAGTGTGGGACGTTGCTCCTATTTCTTGGACATTTGTCTTTATTTGACTTTTTATCTAGCGCATTACCCTATGCAAAATACTGCGCTCCATCTTCCATGACAGACGAGGCACTTCATGATGACATCCCTATACTGCCTCAAGGACATTTAGCGACAACTAATAAGGCTAATATGATATTATTTGGGTGGAGATGAATTGGTACCCGTTGACATTAAAAAATAAATGCTGCTAACTCTTCTTATGTGAATCTCCTTATTTATTACTATTCTCCCTCAACTCATGAGTTTAGTCACATAAGTCGCTATTTGAATTTACAAGGCTCCTGTTCATGCCATTATTGAAAGTGATTGTCCCATAAAATATCTTTTCATCTAAGTTAATAAAACACATCAAGGTAGCTCTTGACTTACTTTACTACATAGAATAAGGCACAGCTGGACCGCAAAGCACTCACTCAATTAGAGCCTACTCCTTGCTACCCATTTACTTTGTCAAGTTTTCATTAAATACCTCAGCCATTGCATTTAACACCCCTAATTATAATCTCCTCCTTGAGACCCAGTTTCTCCATGACTACTTCACCGTTGTGCACTATAAAGAAGGATTTGCATCACATTTAGAGCATAGGGATCCATTATTTTTAACCTTTAACGATTCCAAGTAGGAGGTCAAAGCTTGGGCCTGCCTGTTATCAAGTAAAAAGTCATATTGATATATCATATATTATGTAGGGGCTGTTAATTACAGATACCCCCTCCTGCAGTAGATGGCAAGAGGACATGCCTATCTATTTTGCCAAATATACTACTTTACCACTAAATTTACAGGACATTGTTGACAACAAGATACATTTAAATATTCCATGAGGCAATTACTAGAAATACAAGGCGTGGATAGCCCAGCAGTCAAAGAATATTGCCCTTCCTGGGGATTTTAGATCCTGCTTATGCCAGAATTAAAATAATGTTTCTGGCAACTTTAATGACGAATATAAGACAGTGAGGCCCAATGCATCAGCCGCTTATGTTCGCCTACCTCCTGTAGAAGCCATTGACAACGTATGTAACTTTGGAAGTTTAAGGTACTTTGGGTTAAAAATGTCCATCAGTAGCTATAATCACCACCTCTATTGGGGCAAGAGCTCACTAGTGAGAAAAAAGCTTTGTTGAACGATTACTGGAAGTAGACTCAGTACTTTCCTCAGCCTCCACCTATTTTTTGAAAAAATGAATGGCGTTTTACATCATGTTAAGCTTAATGACGCTCCCCACATTCAGTACAAACTCTGCTGAAGAAGTAAAGTTGAAGATGCTTGGTGGCTGTTGATCTTATAATCTACTGGAAGCTGTGTTACTGGTGCCTTTTCTTAGCCCTTGGGCCTTTTCTCTTGTTTGTTTGGACAAAGGATGGTATTAATTTATTAGTGATGGACTATTATAGGCTAGCTCCATTACAAAAAAAGACATTTACCCATTTCCTCCAAATCGATGATTCTCTTCACTAGCTTGCCAGGTCCCAAAATTTTCCAATATGGTTCTTGTTAGCGGAAACTGATTAGTAGAGTAGCATATTATGACTGATCTAAATATACTTTTATATCCAACAAATGGCTATTTAATCTGACCAGGATGCCCCAGGATCTTTGCAATGCGCCTGCCACCTTCCAACGCGCCGTGAATAAGATCCTGGGAGATTTAAAGCTATCCTGTGTCCTTGTAATCCTTGATGACAATAATGTCTTCTTGCAAACCTTTTATGACCTCATGAAACGTCACTGGTAAGTCTGCGATAATCTTAGGAAGGACTCCTTAAGCTCAAGCCTTTAAGAAGTGCTCTTTTTTCATTTTGCAATGGAAATACTTAGACACAATGTTTTAAACTTGTAATTCAGCCCATCTCAATAAAATTGCTGCCATTAAGAAGATGCCGCGCCTCAGAGCCTCAGGGTCACAAGTAATTCTGGGCAGTATGGGTTATTATCGTAAGGTTATCCCTCAGTTTGCAACCTAGACAAAACCTTATCTATCAAGTATAGAAAACGTCCCTTTTATAGTGAAGGCCTGAACAAGAACAGGCTTTTAATGCAATGAGAACTTCCCTTTGTACTAAACCCATCGTAATCATCCTCATTTTGATCAGCCATCCTTGGTATTCACTGATTATAGAGTTATCACAGTTAGGTCATCCTAGCTCAACACAATAAAATTAAAGATAACTATTCAATGGCTTAATTTAGCAAGACCCTGATCAAGGCTGAACAAATTCATAGTGTCACTAAGTAAAGTGACTGGTTCTTTTATTGGCAATCATGCATTTCTGGCCATACCTTTATGGCATCCACTTAACCAAAATCACAAAATGTATTGCTTCAATGGTTACAACAAACGAAGGGCCTTCAAAACCAATAAGTGAGGTGGGCACTGAGACTACAGAATAATATTTTATCTTTTTTATCATCTTGTAAGAGCAAACCATTAGAATAATATTGTTTTTTTGAGAATTATGGCGATGATTACCTTAACCCCTGTAAGAAATACCAACTATATGATTTATAAGCCATTCTGAACAATTAGAATTAGAAGATCCTGAGATATAAAATGAGCTATGGAGAATGACACAGGATACTCATATTAAAGAAGGAAAGCTATATAAGAAAGTCAACAAGAAGTGGATCTTAAATACGCCCTTCTTCCTAGAACAATGTCATCCTTGAAGGATATTATACTTTGGGAAATTGAGCGTTGAAGAAATCTTACAAATGGCGGAAGATATGCTGCTATTGGGATCATATGATTGAGACCATCAAAGAAGTTTTAGAGGCCTGTTTGACTTGTCATACCCAATATTGGGATATACCTTATATCATCATTCAGTCGTGGCTCTTTCAATTTCATTTAATGTCATCAGCATTGATGTGGTGGGCCTTTTGTCCACCATTTGCCTGAGCACAAGTATATCCTTTTATCTGTGAACCATTTGACCAAGTGGATTAAGAAACTTTTCTTAGCTGCCACCATAAAGCTATGGCCCTTTTCCTTATATGATTGGTTTTCACTCAGCAAGGATGCCCGAAATTTCTACTTTTGGACAATAGACTAAACTTCAACTCACAGAAAGTCCAAGAACTAACCTCTCTTTTAAAACAGTCAAAGCTCTATCACCCCTAAACTTCCTTAACCAATGGGTATTAGTCGCACTAATGGTTTACTTGTTTCTATCTTGCAGAAGATGGCCGCCTATGACCCTATGCACTGGAACCACTATCTGCTCAACACTTTGGTAGCTTATTGGACAAGTAACCAATGTATAGATTAAGATGTCCTTTTTGAGCCATATAGGTACGTACCCCTCAGCTGCCAAGTAGCTTTCAACCCTTTCTTTATTCTTAAGTACCTGAAAACTCCAATTTACAATGAGGGCCTTAGCTGATAAAATTATCTGTGTTAGAGCCCTTACTACTCAAAGAATTATTACCACTATGGAAACGGAGAAATCCCACTCTAATATCATGCTGACACTTTTTAAAACATTCCAAGTATGCGAAATAGTCTTTTTTCTGTCATCATCACCTAGAGTTCAACAGAACAAGCTTAAAGTGCTTTAATCAGGCGCCTATCATGTCATACATGGGGTGAATTCTGAATATCTTATTGCTGTCATTTACCAAGGGACAGTGTTCAACCATGTACATGTCCAATTTCTATGGCCCTATGTTACCCTCCAACTGAATCTTGATGTAGGCGTTGTTGAGATTTTAGATAATTTTTGAGTCGAGATCACTGCTCCTGAATTAAGCCTTATAAATTAACTCTCAAACCCTTCTAATTGATACCTGTTAATGAAGGCACCAATGGAAATATGATCAGGAAGCATCACATGCACTGGAATTAATTGAGATGCCTTCTGTAATTACACCTCTACTTCATAAATCATGGAAGGGGTGACTCCCATTTACGTGGTCATAAGGACTTCATCAATGAAGAACAAAGAAGGCATCAACTAAGCAATCAATCATTAAGGACATGGAAGATCCTAATAATATGGGACCATGAAGGTATTCTCAGCATCGTGTCCCACTTGGTCTATAGATATTAAATTTTTAACTCAATAAAGTAGTATATTTATGCCAACTTTTTGTCTTTATTAACCTCACTGCTAGTTTTATAGTTTAATATCTTTTTTATGTTCTTTTTTCAGTCAAGAGAACTTAAAACCTGATAAACATTTCTTCAGAGCTTATATTTTAAATGCTGAAGTAGAGTCTTGTTTCTAAACTACTTAGGCGTGTTTAAAACTGCAACAACTTTGTTCAAGTTAAAGATACTCTTGTCAGTGAGCTTAGCAAACAAGCTATCATTGTCCATCTCACATAAAACGCCATCAAAAGACTCTGGGATCAAGTGTGACTTTTCAAGCGGATTTAGCATCCTTGAGCTACATTTCATATCTGATCTTGTAAGGCTGCAAAGGAAGTTTGGATTTCTTGTTTCCATAATTTTCCTAAATTGTTTAGAGCCAGAAAAAAACAGTTGACCTTTGGGGTCCTTAAGGACCTTCAGGCCCTCTAGTCCCACTGGTCACTCAGTCTTAGAGCGCTATCACAAAAGATTAATTCATAGGTAGTAATAGTGTAGCAACAAAAGAAGGGCCTCGTTTTGTTTTTTCATTGACTCCAGGAGGATTTAAGGAGTAGCATACTTTGGTTAAACTGATTCGCAAGATAGCCAATGATCCCATTATATATCATATAAAACTAGCTCTAAGCATTATAAGACAGATGGTGATTGTCTACAAAGGCCTCCTAGTTGCCATGGACAAATTAGGAGACTGCGTTATAAAATTAATATATTTAAATGCAGAGTTTGGGTAAGTCCCAGCTGTTAAGCTACTTCATAATGATGTAAATTTACCACTTGTAAGATATGGTGTATGGCCAGATAAACAAAACTATAGAGATAACGTTTACTCAAGGGCTAGTTCTCCTGAAGTCATTAGAGATGAGGAATATAAACTTGCTATTAAAAGTTCTGGAGGTGGCTCAAGAATGATTGGAATGGCTATCATTGACTATATACCATTTTTTATTTTCTGAGTAACTCCATCAAGTTTTTCATGCTATAGTTGATACTGAGCTTGATCAACTGAGGGTAGGTAAACCCAAAAATGGCTCAAAAAAGTCAAGACCCATGCTGCAAAGGAGTTAATTTATATTAGGACGTTTTGAGCCTTTGGGTTACACTTCTCAACTAATTAGCGCATTTTTCTTGGTATTGTTTTATTTCATTTCTCGTGATAGAATTTTCACTGTACAGTTCAGAGGCCCCCTGTAGCGAGAAATACTTCTGTAAGCTTATGTTTTATTCTATACTGTAAGGCGAGGTTACAATGGGCCACAAAGCTGTTAAATTAGTGATTGTTTTAAAGAGAATATAAAAGATAAGCTATAAGTACTACTTTGTTAAATAAGAAGGCTTTAGTAATTAAAGAGAAAACTAAGATGCATCACCAAGAAGAACTCCATGATTCTCTACAATTAAAATCTTTCAAGTAGTTAGATATTATTACCTAATTGAGGCTTTTATTGTTCTCCGTTGAGATTGACTTGTGACCATATTGATCAGAGTCGTTTTTGTGCAGAAAGCTGATGGGCCAATTTAGAAGACGTCTTAATCAGTTTCTGTACAAATATATATCCTTGATTTAGTTTTCTAAGAGCCTCTCTGATGGCAGGTTCTATATGAGAGTTAATAGTTTACTCAATATTGTTAAATTTGAGAGCATTAATCTAAATTTAACTATTATTTTAGATCCAACAATACTATTATATAATAGTTCTAGGTAATTACTAAATTCTCAGGTAAAATCATAGGATTAGCCATAATATAAGTAGTTTTAGAATAATACAGCTTATAATCCTTAAATTCAAGAGTTTATATTGAAAAGCATCATCTGTTGGTCTTTTGACATATATAATAGACAACTTAATAACAAATCTTCAACTTTTTTATTGAAGAACCGTCATTAGAAATAGCTAAATCTTCAAAAACCACGAAAACCTACTGGATGTCTATCAACGTGAGCTGGTTTCAACAACAGAAAAATAAGAAAATAAAAAGAGCTGATTAAAACAGTTTAGATTCACTAAGGAGGTCAAATCCTGAGTTACTAGTTAATGAGTAGACTTAAATTAGAGGTTGGGCCTATTTACTCGCAGAATATCATCTTCAGATGGAAGATATAAATAGAGGTCTACATGATAGTTTTGAGATATTAATGTTAGTACTAGAGTGCTTTAAGACCTGTGAAACGTTTGAGTGCTCTTTAGTCTTCTTTGAAGTATGTTCAGCAAGAGTTATATAATCACTAAGATGCTCATCATCACTCTCAAACAGCTCCTACTGTAGAGTTAACTTATAACAAAAACTTTCATACTGATTATACATTACTTTACTTAAACCAATGCCTCATAAAAGAGATGAACTATAGCCACTTTTCAAGGCCATGTACACTATTGGAGAGGGCACTATCACTGGTTTTTTCCAGATGTATAAAATTTATATATGGAGTGAGTGAACGCCTAAAAGCTTCACACAAAAGGGTACATCTAAATTCTTGATATGTTTTAAGTATGATTCTAAAACTATGATTGATATAAGCCAAGTTATTAAAAAGCTATCTATCAAGTTGGTAGACATTAATACTTTTTAAGAACATGATTTCCTCATGATGAGTGTTATGATTTTAACCAGATGAGATCCTCAGATGATTTAGCATTATTTAGAATATATTAGTCTTGGCAGAATGGTTTATTGACTGAATTTCGTGTTATTTGGTTCATTTGCTGGTTAGTTGCTCCCCAATTTGGGTTGAGCCAAAATTAGTATTCCGCCAAGTTTGGTATTTAGGTTTGAGTGGGGCCAATCGGTGGCCCCAAATTAGTAGACGGATCACCGGTGACTAATAGCTGAGGATGATCCAATCAGTCAGCAGAATCAGTGGTTGACGCCAATGGCCATTTTTGGGTTGTTGTGGGATTTCTGGCAGAAAGCTGACATATTTGCTTCAGACATTAACTGCCTGATTATCCAATGTTGGCGGATCCAACAATTGTGAGTTCAAGGCAACTGAGGTTGTTTCCAGTGCCTATATTTATTAATAAGATAAGAGGTAATAGATGTCAGTGAGATGCCAAGATATTCTTAGTCAAAGCAAGCAACCAAAGTGGTTTCTGGTGCAATTATATTGACTCAAAGATTGAATACAAATTAGACATTTATTTGGATTAATTATTTATATGGTTCACCAGCAACTTAAGGCTGAGGATGAACCAAAACTAATTTGGACATCGGGAAGGACAGAGTGAGAGGGTTGACGCCAGAGAAGAGAATAGATTAGAAGAAGTAGTGTAAGAAGAATAAGAGTAGTTGGCTGGAAGAACCAGCGGAAGAGCTGATAGGTCGGTGGTGGGTGCAGTAGTCCTTTGTAAATAGTATAAATACCTGGCCTTCCTTCTCAATAAAGATCTCCCTTTGCCTATTTTATCTTTTGATATAAGTTTATATTTATTTCATTGGTTGGGGTTTAGGCTAGGGGATCCCCAAATGGCGTGGGTGAGACGCCAAGGGGTTAGCCGGTGCTGTTGGCTCCATCGCCTAAGGCAAAATGGCAAGGGCTGACCAGTCTTCATACTGGTTAGCCTGCCAACTATCAGAGCCCAAAGTCGATTTTGTGACATTGGTGCTCACTACAGGGGGACTCTGCTGGTTGGTGCTTAAGTAACTAAAGGTTGGTTAAGAGGTGGTGGTGATGCGCCACTGTGGTTTGGTTCCAGCAGTTGTTAGTGACGGGGAGGGGCAAGCCCTGGATGCCCGCCCCACACGCTGAGTTTGGAACTAGGAGGATTACCATCTGGGTAAGTGGGGGCAAATATCGTAATTTTAACCAGATGGAATCCTCCAATGATTTAGCGTTATTTGAAATGTTATAGCCAATCCTGGTGGAATGGTTTATTGACTGAATTTCGTATTATTTGGTTTGATTGCTGGTCAGTTGCTCCCCAATTTGGGTTGAGCCAAAATTTGTATTCCGCCGAGTTTGGTATTTAGGTTTGAGTGGGGCCAATTGGTGGCCCCAAATTAGTAGAAGGATTACCGGCAACTAATAGCTGAGGATGATCCAATCAGTCAGCGGTTTAAGTGGTTGACGCCAAAGGCCATTCATGTCCTGTTGTGGGATTTCTGGTGGAAAGCCAACGTTTTTGCTTCAGACATTCGCTACCTGATTATCCAATGTTGGAGGATCCAACAATTATGAGTTTGAGGCAGCTAAGGCTGTTTCTGGTGCCTCATTTATTAAGATAAGAGGAGAATAGATGTCAATGAGATGCTGAGATATTCTAAGTCAAAGCGAGCAACTGAAGTGGTTTCTGGTGCAATTATATCAACTCAAAGGTCAAATACAAATTTGACATTTATTTGGATAAACCATTTATATAATTCACCAGAGACTTAAGGACGAGGATGAACTTAAACTAATTAGGACATCGGGAATGATGGAGAGATGGTTGACGCCAGGGAAGAGAATAGAGTAGAAGAAGTAGTGTAAGAAGAAGAGAAGTGGTTGGCTGGAAGAACAGGCGGAAGAGCTAATAGGTCAGCGATGGGCGCAGTAGCCCTTTTGTAAATAGTAATTACCTGGCACTTCCTTCTCAATAAAGATTTCCCTTTGCCTATTCTATATTTTGATATAAGTTTATTATACTTATTTCGTTGGTTGGGGTTTAGGTTAAAGGGGATCCCCAAATGGCATGGGTGACATGCCAAGGGGTTAGCCAGCGCTGCTAGCCCTGACGCCTAAGGCAAAATGGCAAGAACTGACCAGTCTTCATACTGGTTAGCCTGCAAACTAGCAGAGCCCAAAGTCGATTTTCTGACAATGAGTATAAGTAAGATAAATCAGTTGCAAACTTACGCTCACAATCTACTTTAAGGCACAACAACTATGGACTAATGAGACCTTGGACGTGACTACCACAAAGACTGTCCTACTCAGTTCTCTTAAAACCAACTTTTAACTTCTCGTGCACATGGCACTCATAATTAAGTGTTGCAACACCACTAAATATGGCAAAGGAGGCCTTAAATTCTGTATAAAGAGCATACAAGTGTAAAAAATCGTCCACAACATCAGGTTACTAGTCATAACTAGAGAATATATGGAGCTTAGGACAAGAATAAAAAAGGACAACAAACGCACTTAAAAACCTTGGTTACATGTATGTTACCATTTATTTTATTTAAGAAAAGGATAATCACCTTTCACAAGAATTTACTAAGATTGAGAAATGTAGACCATAACCTTTCTTGCTGAAGAACAATCTCCCCATCAGCAAACGGGATATTGTTTTATACTGAAGTTGAGGATAATAATAAAAGTTCCATTGAAATATGACATTGGTTAATATGAGGTGAGATCCCAGCGAAGTGAAAGCACCATTACAAATAAAGTAGTATGAGAAGATGACAAGAATACCTAAATTTGGATAAATAAGAATGATTAGAAATTTGTTAAATACATAGTCAATGCAAAAGGTCTTTAGATAAGCATGTAATAATTGAGTCACACAAAAAATACCTTGCTTACAATAGTATTATTGATCTTAGGTAAAATTTTGAGAAATCTGAGAGGAAAAGTGAAGTCTTAGGCCATAAATATACCTTTGGCTGCTGCACAATAAAAGTTGTGATCACTATTAAAAACCCAAAAGTATTGGCTGTTTGAACATTTGCGCCATAGTAGATATCTTGTTTTCAAAGCTTGAAACTAACTCAAGTTTTCACCAGACATTGGCTAAAACGTTAGTTACCTGACAGCTAGATCAGATTATAACAAGTGACCTTGGAGCATATTCAACTTTACCCTTTTTATTTGACATCATGTGTTGACTGACCATAATTCTAATGGTCACTGACCATCAGAATTTTTTGATTGGTAAACAGATCCTTTTGGAGTTTTTTAGTTAATTAACTAAAAACAGCACTATAAATCTCTTAACTATCAGTCACCTTTGGTTCAAGGAGAATTCACCAAATTGCTGAAAAAGAAAGCTGTCTAATTAATTTAGTCCATTAAAACTAGCATGTGGTGTATGATATTACCTCAAAAAATTGAGGGTGGTATTGCCTTGTATAGACGCTGAAGTTAGTTTGCTACTAATGATAATAAGGAAATGGTTCTTCTTGAAAGAGTAAGAAGCTATTATAATTGACATAAACACTGATATTCCGCCAAAAACAATTATCAATATAAGGACACGAAAATACTGCACTTAAGAACCAAGAGCGTTACATGGATTCTATAATTTAAGTTTTTCAGGGAATAACCTTGTTATTGTTAGGACCAGGGAGTCTAAGTTTGCGTTAATCACCACTAAGCAGTTTCTGTGGAACTACCTGTGCACCAAGAAAGTAGAATTAATATGTATTAAAGCCCTTTATATGACATGGGGTTAACCATTAAGAGGGAGCATATTGACCGCAATGTGCATATAATGCTCAAAATACTGTAAAATGGAAAAGAAAAAAATATGGCAAATTTTCTTTAAATAACAAGTACATATCCTATTAAAATAAGCCAGTACCCTCACTTGTGAGGCCACCGTCCTATGTAATGAGGTGGGGTTTAGGGTTTATCATCGCTCTTCTTGGCTGATGCGTCTTCTTCTTAGGTTGCAGGTACTTGGGTTTGCGCTTTAGTAAGAAAAAATAAGATCACACATTTTAGAAGTAATTTGTTTGGGAAGATGTTGAAGAACACAACAGCTAGCTGCTCTTTTTATTAAACTACAAAAGTCTTCTTAAATTTTCTGAGATCAAGATGAGCTCCACATGTGGTACCAATGTTTGATTAGTGTCATGTAAGGTACAATGATTATATCATGAGATAATTCCACGCCCTCTGGAAAGAACCTACCATTGTACAAAATCTCAAGATTTACTTATATGAGATCAAGTTGCATACAAGGAAATTCCACCCAAATATATATAAGAGACAGCAAAGTTTTTTACCAGTTGCTCATAATAACATCATCTGAAATTTGATACCTAAAACTGAAGAAGTTTACAAAATTAGGATGACGCTGATGACGCCAATGATGTATATGAAAACAGACCCCTATTATAACTTTGAGGGTCCAAAAAATTTGCATTTGACGATGACAAAGATATGACCGAGCTAAATCACCCCAATGGAAGCAATCAAACTTTCCATTAAAATATTACCCAAAAATAAGGTCATCCAATTTTAGAGTCAATCAAACCTGAAGTGAGGCGCATCAGAGTAGCCATTAATTAAATCTCAAGAATATCAGCATGTCACAAAATTGGGCAACGAAGTGATTACCAGAAGAGGTAATTCCCTAGACCTAGAAGCGGGTATTGAGCAAGGGTCCACTGAACATCCGTTAAGGATACCCAATATGAGATATAACTTGTGGATTATAACATAAAAAAGGATGGTTGCCAAACAAAGGTGGAGATAAGAAGAGACTTACTAGGGGTTTGTGAAGCCCCTACGATAATTCCAACAATTTTCCCAATTATTTCCCATTATATATATTTTTCATCTTGATTTTTACCAAAGTGTCTAATATTTCAATGTTACTATATAAAAAATTCTCTACCACAGAATCTGAAGTTTAATCTTGTTTTCCATTTAATTATTGGTTTAAATGAAGAGATTACCATCAACCAGTTAGGGATCTAAAGAAGTAGACATTTTTTAGGAGATCAACTTAGTTACTGAGAACGCCAAGAAAGAGTTTGGTCAAAGTTCTTGTTGAGTATTGTGTTATGACAACATATTGAAGTTACGTTTAAGAGTGTCAGGCAGAATACCAGCTATCAGGCTTTGAAAAGCTCTAATATACATGTGATGCTACATTGGGAAGCATTAGTAGAAGATTTACACAGTGAAGAATGCCATATTCCTTCTGAAGATTTCTTGGTGTCAAAGATGTTTGGAACAGAACCATTCCACAGCTAGTCAGCCAACCAAGTTAAGCGAGCAAGGGCCAATAAGCTGACTGTGGTGCTCACTACAGGGGTGACACCATTAGACCAAAGTGAAGATCATGAGATTTCTCAAATACAGTTTAAAATAGAAGATATGCAGGCCTATCATGGTGAAAATTTCTTTAAATTTCTTGTTATTTAGAAGAACCCATCCGTTCAAGACTCTTAGCATTAGTATTAGAGGTATCTTATCTATAGGACAACTTGAGCGTGGCAAGGAGACCGCTAAGAGAGCATGCATTGTCTCCATACCGGTTGTGACTGGACCTTCCGCTATGAAGACTATTAAATCTACTACTAAAAGATGGAAGAAAGCTTTTTTTGCCGAAAACAAGAATGGAGTGAGCATCTACACCTTAAATGAATATAGAGAACGTTTAGAACAGAAAAATCCATTCAGTTCAACATATTCAAGAATCTGGATGAGCTAAAAGTTTAATTATGTATTGTACTAGACCCTACCTCATCTCAACCAGCTACTAAGTTAGAGAAAACAATCTTGGCTACTAAATTTGCTGCCACACAAATGGCCATGATGCACGCTAACCTATTATAGAGGATCCAACCTTCAAGTCTAGCTTCAAGGTGATGGATACACCTGGCGAGGGACCATTGAAGGTTTCCTACAGATATTTGAAATAGTAGGGATGGGCGAGTGATCTCCAGAATATATGCCACATACAAGGATTATGAGCTGTGAAGCTCATGAGATTCTCAGCTTAAGTTTATGACTTGGCTTAACCTGAACTGAATGATAAACATTATCTTGTCAAAGTTAGGAGTGACTAAGACGTTCAGAACATGAAACAAGGCTTCCTAATTATGAAGATGGGAAAGAGCAACTCAGTTGCTAACTACACTGCACGTTACTACCTAGAGGTCTAACAATAGTGAACAACTGAAACTTTTAATGTACTGACTGCAAGAATGGTGATACTGAGTTCCCTAGAGATAAAATCTCTTTGGGGATTCACATGACCGTAGCTATTAAGGCTTTAATGTCATTGAAGGCCATCAAGAAAGCCTTACTCAATGTCTAAAGAAGTTTATAAGGAAAACAAAAGGCATTAAGTTAACCAATCAACAAACAAGCAAGGCATTCTAAGTCTCTCATAACAAAGTAAAGAAACCTAGAGAAAAAGCCTAAACCAGTGGACAGTCAGACTTAAAGGGAGTTACCTGCAGTAAGTGCCATAAGACTGGATACTGTCTGATATCCTGATATTAGAAATGATGGGATAAATATTGGCCATTTTTATTTCCTTGACAGAATTGATGCCTAAACCTGGGAAGAAGTTAAAGAAGTTACATCAATAAATTATATGGAAAAATTGGTAGTTTGTATGTCTTAAATTAACATTAGAAAAGTTACATCAGACCAATTTGAGCCTAAGATACCCCAAAGTAAAATTCTGCCTTATCAAAATAAAGGATCATTAGAATTTCAGGTGACTATATCTCAGGATGTCAAATGTGCAGTAAATTAAGACAATTTTCACAAAAGGGTAAAAATCAAGAATCCTTCTAATGATTGACCTAAGTTATACTAAGTAGTGTCTAACTTAGTAGAATAACATTTGTTTTCTCAATCAAAAATATGCTACAAAGGCAAAATATTATATGGAATGAACTTTCTGAAAAAAAGCCTCCCATCTGGATTTCTCTCTTATAATTTTATCAATCATTTTCCTTTTAGAGCTTATATAGTCAATATGACATATAAAAATCCCTATTCTGTAATACAATAAAGTTACATTATTAATTTTTATATCTCATTTTGTAATTGACTCCAATAAGTCCATATTACAATACTTACCATATGATGATTACTTTTAGCTAATGAGACATAAGCGACGATTTAAAACCCTTTAAAAAATAATTTAGTTTTGCATATTAGACAGCTTTAAGTATTGATTGGTAGGAAACTTGGGCATAGCACCATCAAGCTAAAAATGAAAGCCCGATAGTCTGATGCTCACTTAAGGGGTCGCCAACGCTTAACAATACCTGCACTTAATTGATCTTACCATGGAAGATAACCTGATTGACAGTGTAACTTGCTGGGTTCAAAATGGATATGTTGAAGAAAATGGCCAAATAGAAAGTCTACCATTTGTTACATTCAGAGAAGTACATAAAATTTCCTATGAAGATTTCCAAATCTTGTCATCTAACATGAATTTCCAAAGAAGGAGTTTAAGAATTACTTTATGGCATCATTGATTGAAGAGAAAGAGCCAGCTGCAAAAAGGGCATCCACTGTAGACAAGACTATAAAGAATATAAATGAATCCAGTGCTTTCCCAGAAAGCTAAGGATCAGATGCAAATCTATCTCACTATATCTTGCAATTGGATACCCTGCGCTCTATCATGTCATGCATTTACTAGGAGTCCATAATGAAGATCTTCACCATCATACAATACCCAAGGGGCCTTATGAGTGACCTATGATTAGGATATATGTTAGCTTACAAAGTCTTGAGGATATCTGCCGTTTAATCAAAGTGAAATATTACATGCCATTTGGCTCTGTACGTAAATGAGGACTATTGATTTTGGAATTATCAAGTATGCGGAAGAAGCTAGAAGCCTAAAAAATTGCAGAGATAAATGAAAACACCAAAAGGTTACTTGATGCTTTTTCTCAAGATTTCTAAAGACAAGGTATATAATACCATGGCGAAATGGCGCCCCAAGCTTCCACTAGCCATTATCAGGAGGAAGAACAGATCTCCCTACTCATGTCTCAGATAGAGCACTCTATGACAAAATGATGAGCTGGAGGCTCATCAGACCTCTGAGACATCATTAATATCTCAAGCCATTTCTAAAGTGGCCCATGTTGTTTAGGACTGGCACCATGTGCTACTCAGGTGTCTACTCTTTCCATCACCAAGCAACTTAGCAAATTGGAGAGCAACATGGGTGGCAAATCACCTAGTTGAGAAGGTATTTATCAATCTATCATTTGTTCATGAATATGAGCAATGCTGGAATATCTTACAGAAGAGCTGAAAGTCTTGACTGAAAATATTTTTCAAAGAACTTAATGCAATTAGATATGGAGGACATAATTTGCGCATTGGAGTATTAGAGGATGAGATCAAATTCTTGTGATCTTACTGCTCATCCATCCACTGACAAATTCTCAATATGGACATCCGCGTTAAAAATTTGGAGATTAGTAAAGTCATTCTTAAGTGAAAAATCACTCTATTAAATGTTAAGCCAAGAATTACTCTGAAGAAAATGGACTGACATCTCAATTTTTTACAGGATCAAATACATCAACTCGCGTTTCAAGTTGAACAGAGTGAAACTCATACTAAAGTACTGAATCTGAAGATTCCAAAGTACACGTCATTATAGGATTGGAGGTCACTATTTTTAAGCCTAAGTTCAAGGACAAGTTTGCATCTGGTGAAGGGAGTAGTGCATCTTACCTCTACATCTATGAAGCTGTGATGGAAGGTACAACTGATTATCAAAAGGTTAAGCATATTTTATCTTGTATAAGCCATATAGCTCAAGAGGCTATTATGCCTCATATGAATGACCTGCACAACTAGAGAGAATTAAAGAAAGCGCATAATAAATAATATAGTCCAATCAAAGCCTGAGTATGAAGAAATATGCCTTCATGAGAATCGCGCCACAGAAAAATGAAACCCTGGCTGAATATGTGGATCACCTTACATCAAGGCTCAAATGATGTTGACCTCATTGATTCTGCATTTGGACGATGCTGTAGCTCCGTTGTTGTTACTTTACATAGTAACCCCAATCTAGCCTTGCAAATCACATCTGAGAAACAAATCTTCAACTTTTTCTTAGACATCAAGGAAGCCCTACTTGATGTGGTTGATATACGCGATCCAGAGACCTCCTGAAAGGCCTATACAAACCCAAAAAATATACCGTGAAGAAAGTAAAGCCTAAGAAGGAGGAATAGCCCAAATATAATTACTTTAAGAAGAAAACCATACTGAAAATTTGTGTTTTAAGAAGAACTCTGCCCTTAATTGGCAGGGAAAAGGAAAATCAGCTTAGGGTCAGGTACCTCTTAAGTCAACTGATATAAAGTATTTGAAAGCAAAACATTGTAGTCACTCATTATACACGCATAGAGAGCTATTTCTGAGAGAACTCTGATAGGGGGTTACAAGGTCTCAGGTGTTAATTTTAAGGTTCACCAGCTGATCTTGGCATTCTGGACTTATTGAACGCCAAAGATATTGATGACACCCAGGTTCTGAAGGCACAAATCTTAGTCAGGTCCTTGGATGTCCTAGGATAATTGATACAGTAAGCGATGGTGATCAATACCTGGACCTGTTAATCCAACCCACCTCAAGCGTTCAGAGTCAACTGGAGATCAATAAGATTTATCCTGATCTTCTTAAAGGCTAAATGCAACGTTCCTCCTTAAAGTGGTGTTAGCCTTTCTTACTGAAGTTTATTTGGAACCATTACCAAAGCGGAAGTGAAAATTTAGAAGTTTTGAGTTAAGGCTATATTAGATAAAGGATCACCAATCAATGTTATCTCATCATTTCTTATCAAGAAGATCAAGCTCTCTCCAGACCTTGTTTACACTCAAGTGTATACACTGGTGGTCTAAACAACACCAAGGCAATAGTTGCTTACTCATCTCTGCCAATCTTAGTTGCAGGCTAATTTTCTTTGCACCTTCAGTTTCCCTAGACAATAGCCAGTACGTTATAATTAAAGAGCAGTTTATGATATATATTAAGGATTTATCAATCTGAAGTATGGTACTTATTACTCATCAAATATGAAGTTACCCTTGACTGGATAATAAAAACTCCAACAAGAAGGATTACTCTTGCCTGGTTGCGTACCCATTTTCACTTTACCTTTGTAATATTCTACCTATAGAATAAACACAAAAAGGCTACCTTACTCAGTAGATGTAGCAGAGGGCATACCATTTTATGCTACCAAGGAGATAAAATTAAACCTGGAGAACACAGAGTTGTTTCTACCAACATAACCCTGATTATACCCCCAAACTGCTTGTTATATATTACTAGTGTTGATGTAGTAAGTAGGTTTGACCCAAAAGTTTTACCAGGTGTCCTCAACCAAGCTTATCAGCGGCCATCGAGCTATTAATTGGGAACCCAACCAACTAAGATATATTATTTAAGAAACAGTAAGTAATTTTGAATGTAAATTTACTTCCACTCGTTTTTTCTGCCAATGGACCAAGATGAAAACGATTAGTTGGATGCCTTCCTCAGGACATAACCTAATACAATGGGAAAAACTTGCCCAAGGGAATGATGATCATTAAAATAAATCAAGTAATAAGAGGTATTTTTATTATGTAAACAATTGTACTAATTAAAACTGAGAGGAAATCAGAATTAGATGAGTGATAAGCAATTACCACGTGTAAAAGTGGAAGTAGATTCAAGGTTGGAGGTAATAGCATAGTCCAGATTCAGAGTTGGGGTAAATCAAAATCACCACTGAGGGCTGAACCAGTATAAATAATGGTTACACAGTTAAGTGGTGTTAATAGTTGCCATTAGGAGATAGATAAAGAGTAAGGCATATTAGGTGGCATAAGGTGGTTGACTAGAGGAGATAAAGACTGAATATAACCTCGGGCTTAATATCAAAGTAATACTAAGCCAGTTCAGGCATTCTTTTCCTTATTATTGGCCAGTGGAGTACTAATGGGGCGATTTATTTAGAATCTAATTGGTTGTGAACTCAGCAATTTTATTAGCAATCTCTCAGTGCTTTTAAAGTATATGTTCTTTTAGCCTTTAGGCCCAAATAAAATATAAGCTGATAAATCAATATTAAATATAATCCATTGTTGTTAGTAATAATAAATAAGTCAACATTAGTAAATTAACAACTAAATTATATTCTTAGAGTCAAGGCTTCACATAGATTAGGGTAATATCTGAAACTTCCAATTGATGCTTTTGAAAAAAGTACATCTATTAGTACTCACCTTAATTTATGGATGACCCACCAATAATTGTAAATTTGCGCTATCTCTCAGATCCAAATATCTGATAATTTAATTCAGGAGGAACTTTATAAAGTGCACAATTACTTGAAATATCAGGATGTATTTCCCCACGTTAGATATTAAATATGGTTACATAAAAATTGGACACATATTATTGACGTTGGAGACTCTTCTCTCATCAAATTGGTTCCATATTAGAAGTTATAGGTAGAGAAGCAATACATAAAGATTGAGCTCCTGCAATTATTAATGCTGGCTTACCTAAGCCATACCAGGTCATGGTCTACCCCGCTGTTACTCATAAAGAAAAAGAACGTTGTCACATGATAGTGATGGATTCCCAAAAGCTAAGCAGCCTCCCTAAGAAAGACAGCTATCTGATCCCACGAATTGATGATGCTCTGGACTGACTCTCCATCTTGAATAACATCTCTGGTATGGGACTTGCAAGTGGTTATTGAAGATGGATAAATCACCAAAAGACCAATAGAATGCACGTTGATATGCACAGAAGGATAATTTAACCTACTAATTCTCTCAGGGATTATGCAACGCTCCCGCCTCATTTCAATAAGCAATAGCTCACATTCACATTCACAATCTCAAACTTAAATTTCTAAGATCAAATATATAGATGACATAACGGTATATTCAAAAAATTAAATATCATCTAGAACATCTCAAGCTAGTTTTACAATGGACAATAGAGACCCACATCAAACTGATACGTTCAAAATGTAACTTCTTTCTGCAAATATGCAACTTTTAGGACATGTCATATCGCAGGAAGGAATTCAATACTTTTTAAAATTAGGTTGTGCAATCTTTCAAGATACCTGAGCTAAAATGTCTCCGAGGCATACAAGTATTTTAGGAATACTGGGATATTGCCATCAATCTATCCAATATTTTCGCTCAACCCACTGAACTTTTATCCGCTTTCTTACTAAAAATACTTTATAAAGTGGAGAGTAAAGCAAAGAACTGCATTTATTGCAATGAAGAGTTTGTTAAATAGAAGACCAATTTCATGATATCTGGACTATGGGAAGCCATTCACCTTAATTTACCAACGCCTCCATCTTAGTCATAGCCACTATCCTCTTTTATTTGGATGATGAAGAATCTGGTCACCTGGTGTCCTATTATAGCAAAACGCTTTAAAAAGCAGAGCGAGATTGTAGCATTATGGAGAAAGAGTGCCTACCTGTTCTACTTGTGGCGAAATATTTTCTGCCCTTCTTGCAAAGAAGAATTTATAGTTGTTACAGCCACACTTCTTTGAAGTGGCTGCAAAACATGAAAGATCTAACAGGAAAACTAGCACACTGGGCTCTCAAACTTCAGCACTATGTCATAAATATTGTCCACTGAGCGGGAACAAAGCACATGAAAGTGGATGGAATGACTATATTACTCATACTTTATTTAGACAATAGTAAAGCTGAAAGGCTACATAAAACACTCATGAGCCAGACCCTTGGGAAATCGAAGACAAACCAGTCCATAAGGTTCTCAAATGACACGGTCAATTTATAAAATATTAAGGGATTTTTTTGAAAAAAATGGACTTAACATGCTATCTTACTTGCGACCTTTGGAATGGGTACCAGTTATAATGGAAGCCCACGATACCTTAGGACATGTTGGACCAGGAAAACTTAAAGATGAATGAGGATTGCTACCATTAGGAAGGAATACTGGACTCTATAGTGGAAAACTTAAACTTTTGCATCACTTGTAAAAAACAAATGTCACATAAGGACAAGTACAAGTATCAGCCCATTAACCCTCAGCAGCCACTTCATAGTATCAGTTAAAATGTCACAGGTCCATTTCCTGAATCCACTGAAGGGAATCAATACATCTTTGAAGGGATTGATCATTTCATGAAGTGGGTCAAAGCAATTGCCATTACCGTGCAGACTGGAAAAATATTGCTTTATTTTATTATACCAATATATACTAGGCATGACTGCCTGCAGGCAATGCTATGCAATAATGGGAAGAACTTTACTTCAAGAGTTGTGAGAATCTTGGCTACGAGCAAGGGAACACAACAACTATTTTAAGCGCCCTAAAATTTCAACAAATGAAATGTAGAAAGAGCAAATGGAACATGGGTTTACTATCATGCATGATGGCCACATCTGATCCATTACATCAGGACCAATATCATTCAAGTGCACTAATGGCTTATATAATAATTTTCAATATGGTATCAAAATTCTCTATTAAGGCCTTATACATAAGAGAACCTGAATCTGGATTTATTAGCTCATAAAGTTACCTGTGAGAACAATAAAATCCTGAGAAAGTGTTAAAAAAGTTTACCTTAGAAAATTATCCAAAATCAATAAGAGGCAATGACAAATTTAGCCAAGATGGTTACGTAAGAAGGTCAAGCAGCAAGTGCATCTCAACAAGCTTAAAAAACCTTTAAGATTTTGGACTTAGTCTAGTACTATCACAATTGTATAGCACCTGGAGGAGGAAAACTTGATTTAATCTGGGATGAGCCATATACTATAACTTACAAATGTGGGGACAGATACTCAATCAAGTCATTGGTAACTGGAGTAACAATCAACCACGTACATAGTGATATTTGCATTGGAACTCCCCTACCAATTTTATGAAGGGGGTGATGTCAGATATCCAATTATCAGAAATGATGGGAAGAATATTGACCATTTGACTACCTAGACATAATCAACGCCTAGTTTTGAGAAGGGGGTTAATGGAGTTACCTTGAAAAGCCACTAGAAAAATCAATAGTTGAATGACTCAAATTGACCTTAGGAAAATTATTTCAGATTAAATCAAGCCTGAGATACCCCTAGATGAACTCACGCCTAATTGAAACAAGGGTCATCTGAAGAAGGTTGGGACCACCTAGTGCTAAAAAAGGAATATCTGAAGATCAGGGGACAATTACTCAAGGTGGAACTTTAAACAGTAAATCAAGATGAACACTAAAAATGGTAAGAATAAAGAATCTGCCCAACGATCACCCATAGTGATGCCATGTCTCATCTGACTTGGTACAACTTTCTTAAAAATTTTCCCAGCCAAAAATATGCTACAAATTCATCATACCATCTGGAATCCATCGCCTGACTAAAAGCCTCCCTTGCGGATTTACCCTTCATTAATTTTATAATATCTTTTCTTTTTTTAAAATTAATGCTATCTATGTGACATATAAGTATCCCTATTATATACTGCAATAAAGTTACGTCATAAGTTTCATATCTCATTTTGGTACTTGATTTCAATAAGTCTATTTCACCATACTTACCATAAGATGGATACTCTGAATAAAAGGAAGTTAAGCAGTGACTTGATACCCTTTGAAAAAATAAGGTACTCGTCATTATTTTATATGGCTACAATTATTGGCTGTTGGGCTTCTTGAGCATAGCACGATTAAGCAAAAAATGGAAACAAAACCCCTTTGACGCTGTTTAGCATCATCAGTGTGTATGTTGTAAGCCCTTATCTACAGGTCTCCATGGCCATCGCTATATCATCCTAGCCATCAACCATCTTGCCAAGTGGTTAAGGCCATCTCAGTACCTGCTTCCACCTCCAAGGCTACTTCTTTATTACTGTTTCATTATGTTTCACCCAACATAGGTTCTCCAAGGTTCTGCTATCATTCAACTGGTAAAATACCTCCCAAGTTGTTTAAGAATTTACCTCCCATTTAATACTAACTATCCTTTTACTACACCGTTTATACGTTTGGCAGATGATGTATTCATGCGGGAAAATGGCACCCTAGTCTCTATCCTCTGCAATATGGCTGCCACAGACCCCATGTGATGGAATCACTACATGTAATCCGCTTTAATACCTATCAGATCAGCTACTACTGAGTGAACAAAATGTCCCCATCTCAGGCACTTTGTGGTAGAAAGACATGACTGCCTAGCAGCGTCCAGCCTTTTCTAAGATTTATCTCTCTTGACACTTTTTTTAATTGACAATGAGAGCACTAGCCAATGAAGTATTAGGTTGCAAATTCTTTTCGCTAAGGGGAAATCACTTACAATACCAAGGAAACTAATCGGATAAATGTCAAACAATTTTCTCTTCCCTTATCTTACCATGGGACCTTGTGTTTTTATCTTATCTTCATCCTGGTTCTTGGCAAATATGTTAGACCATTCATGGATAGGACTCTACCATATACTCTATAAGGACAGCTCGAATACTCCTTTGCTGACATTGTTCAGGGTTTGGTAGTCAACCATGTACATGATAGGTTCCTGCGTCCCTATGTCCCCTCCTCCAGGATCTTATGGGTGATGTCAGAATTAATACTCCATAACAGCCCAAATCATCTTTTGATTGGGATGATAAAACATTTTATCCTCCTCTGATGGGTTTGAGCCTTCAAGAAGTGAATGGATTGTCACCAACTTGATTCTTTGCCTTTAATTGAGAAACAGTTTCGAACAGAGATTTGGAAATTTTTACAAGATAAACTCTTTCTCAATGACATATTAAACTAAATGACCTAGTACAATGTGAAATTGGCAATCCTGAAGCTGATCCAAGAGAAAGGTTCAGCTTTACTTCATATTAGATAAAAAGTAAAGTTCCTAAACAAATGGGACTTGCGCATCCCATCCATCACAGTGCCCTTACTGATCCCCTAAATGTGAAATCTTTTTAACAAAAAATATTGATAATCTCTTTAAACAATTTATCCCTATTTTTTCTTCACAAGTTTTTTAATAGGTATTATAACCTAAGATAATGCATATAAGGGACCCTGAACAAGCGAAATTACTATGCCATCTCCACTCTCCAGCCATTTTAAAGAACAAGACACTCTGAAGACCATTCCAAGCTTCTGTTCCTATGGCTCCAGGCACTCAGTTTTCTTCACTTTTGGTTTTTCTTGTGAAAAACCAAAAGTTGTGTCTCTGTGAGTAGACTTTTTGATGTGAGCCAGAAATTAGTAAGGGCACTAGATCAGTAATAATGTCATAACATCACAATATGTTTGTAAAGGGATGTGTGGTTTACTGTTCATTTAGAACTCTATATGGTAATTCTATAAAAGTTACAAGCATAGATACTAACTACACGTGTATCATTATTGTAAGAAAAGATAGTGAAGAACATGTAAACCTATGGAGAAAATTATTATTGTATTTAATTTCAATGCAAAAATAAATATACCCAGATGCGTTGCCAAAAAGCTAATATTAAAGAGGTTTGGGTTCATCCATGCTTTCTTTACTCTTTTAAGAATTTAATTTACAAAAAACCCTGGAAGCTAAAAGGTATTTTGCACAAAAAAATCTTTTAGTCTAGCTTAAGCCCAAAAAAGATTAACATCTAAGGTACTCTATTTAAGTGAAGCACCCAATGTCTCAGAGCATCTTATCTAGGTATACTGGAATAATCTTATTTCTTAGATATTTATATCTAGTTTAAGGCTAGTAATAAATATTCAGGCTATGTGCCATACCAGAATTTCACTTTTTTATAATTTCCCAAATGGTACAGGATCTTTCATTATTCTATATATGATTATATGACAAATCATCTAAGTGGCTCATATTTGAGATCATTTAAGCATTTCCTATCAAACTCTAATTTTGAGCTAGTTAACTTAGACCTCATAAATGGGGTTTAACCAGGGAAAACTAATCATCAAATATTGTGGGTGCCAGGGGAAAAAGAATGGAAGTCGTGAGTTTTCTTTGGGATAATATGACTAATGGGAATGGCTGGAGAGAGGCTATGGCGTATTACTCTCACTTTGGGGTCTGGTATATATAAACTATCTTGGGATACAATACAAAAGTATCTTAATTTTGCAAAGAGGTAAGATTGAATGTAAATCTGCTTGTGGAAATATATGATAATATTTATTTGCTAAAGCTTCTGATAATTATTGGGTGACTAGATGTTCTGTGGTGATGGGGCGCTTGAGTCCTCTTATTCCAGGATCTTTACTTTTCATCTAATATGATGGTCAAGCTGCAGACTCCTTCTTTGATCAGCTTCAGGATTATTGGACTTTCATTGTGCGCGGGCATCTGATGGATTTGATAGCATTAAGACAAAGTCTCATCTCATATTGAATTACAAAAATTCTTTATTAGTTTTTTCTCACTTAAAGGTAAGGGCTCATTTGAAAAAAGCCTATTTGATTCTGAAAGGCTCCTCATAGAAGGACGATCAATTGATTGCGCAGTTCTATCTCACATATTTTAGGTTATTTTCTAGGACAAATTTCAACAGCGCCCCTCCTCAAGATCCTGGCAGAGGGGGAATTAATGTTGCAAGAGCCTATCATGTTCGCGGCTAACCACTGTGCCTTGAATGACATCAGCTATAAAGTATTTGGAGCCAGACTTATACAGTATGCAGTAGGGTCCTGACCAGGAATTGTCTAACTTGTTTGGGCGCCACCCAGGACGATGATGGTAGAATACAAAAGGGGTATAAGCTTGAATATAGGGGGAGAGCAGGATACTTGACGTAGTATCTTTTTGCCTGTGGTAGAGATAAACCTTTTGGTAATGAGCGCTTGCAGCCAATTATAGTATCAGTTAGCACCTTCATCATCAAATCAGCAGAGTTAGGAGAAGCGGAGTCCAATAAAGGCTCTTGTTTATAGATTGTTGAGACTGCCTATATTGAGAACTTGAAATGGGAATATTTTTATCACTCAGTGTTAGCTGATTTGATAGGCTAATAAGGCAGATGTCAGGTAGTGATTCCATTGCATATGGTCCTTGACAGCCATCTTGCAGAGATAGAACTAGGATGACATTCGCCCACTCCACTGCACCATTCGTAAAAGGGTTATAGGGTGCAGTAATGGTGCTAAGTATAAAATAGTATGTTCAGCACTTGGACAACTTGGGAGGTAAAGTTTAACCCATTGTTCAAGAGCAGAACTCTGGGACACCCAAGTTGGGTGAAAATGGAGCAAAAAAAAACCAAAGCAATGGACTTAGAAGTGGCAGCAGGAACCAAGATGATCTCAACCCACTATCTGAGATAGTTGATGGATAGGATGGTGTAGTGGTGACCATAGATCTTTATAGATAGGGGTGCTACAACAATTACGTTAATAACGCTAAATGGCATAAAGGGGGCAGCAACATTATTCTGGTAGTGTGTATTAAGCTAACCTTGGGTTTTGAACGTCAAGCAAGAGTCTAAAACCCCCTGAGATTTAGTAAAGCATCCAATTACATTAGCATTGTTTCCTAGCCTTTTGTAGGTTTTCATGACTGCTTCATGTCCTACAAGGTAGTTTCCTTTGAGGATGATTTCAGTTTATAAGGAAAGTCATAGTTATGTTAGCCATTTTACTTCAAAATGTTTTTATAACATGTCATCTAGTATCTTAGCGTTCTGGGCCATCAACTGTAACATATTTACTGTTTATAGGGCTTTTAATTCCAATCTTTTTGCGTTAGGAGAGTGTCTATAACTCTCCAGTTCCTGGCGAGATAGTGCACCGCGCACAGCCCCAACGCCAAGGATTTCTTCACCAGTATAGGGTGAATATAGCCCATAGAGGGTGCGGGCTCTAATGTAACATAAGGCGAGGGTTTTCAACGTGGTGTAGATTAATAGAGATCATACAACCAGCAAGTCTTGAATGGACTTCAAGAGGAGTCCATACCCAAGCGGTGCACTTGGAAGGAGTGCAAGGGTGCTTTTGTCACGGATGTGGCTAAGGAGAACTAGACTGGGCTCCCAATCAGGGTGCGTGAGCACCCAGTGGAGGGCCTAGAATGCCGGAGGCATAGCGGTCTGAGAAACTAAGAGAAGTGGGGATCTACAGGTCGCGTGAGGAATGCAAACATTCAATAACGTACTGAGGGCCCCCAAGGCAAACCAGATGGTTGCGTTGGGGCAACTGCAAGTCTTACAGGGGCAACCCCCAGAGGCGGGAGAGGCAGGGAGGATGATGACTCCTACAGGGAGCGCGGTTGCTGGCCTTCAGAACCTGAGGGAGAGGCTTGCGCACCCACGGGAGGCGGTACAGGGACCACCACGTTGTTGGAAATGTGGGTGGAAGTGGGAGAAACCCTATAGGAGGGGCTGGAACTGAGCTTCCCCAAATGGGGACCCTCAGAGTCCTGCTGGTGAGCTGGACCTGCAGCGGCAGGGGCAGCAAATGGAGTCAAACCCATGTGCGGTGGGCCAGGGACGCCTTGAGATTGCTCTCCCTGGGGAGCAAACTTGGCGGACTTGACATCTGAATAAATGGAATGGTCTCCAATTAATGGATGCGAAGGAATGAACAGAACAGGGTCTCGCCTTTGGGGGCAGGCTGGATTATCGCGTTGGTAATCTGCTGCCACATGGTGGGATCGAGCAACTGGATAATCCAGTCTTCAAACATTGGGAAAAGGATCTGGGCAATGGCACGTCTTATCAGATCAAAATATGGAATGATGGTTTGAATCTGTGTTAACAATGGGTGGAGTCCGCGGCAAATGGTGCAGATAAATGGATTTTATTTTGACAAGGCCAAAAAGAATGAACTGACAACAGCCTCAGTGGGGCCAGTTGCCTTTTAAATGGTTTGATAAGCATAGGGAGGATTCAGGGGATTTGTTGTTCAGGGAATGGGGAGGGAATTCTGTTGGCTGACTCAGAGGGAGGGTGAAAGGCGGCTCCTGATTTGTCAGAAGCTTAGAAAGTTTTTTTGAAAACTTTCCCAACTTCTTGCGACCAAGCCAAATTGAGGCTGCTGATCCAGGATCTGATGACTTGACTCAGCCGATTTGCACAGCTTTGGCATTCCAGATTCATCTCAAAAAGCAGGGGTCTATGGATTGGGTTTGTTGCAATTTGGACCAATCCCACAATCAGCCCGCTCACATGATCCAAACCTCCTGGAACTGTCTCGGAACGTTGGATCTGATGATCTGAGCCATTCACACTTGGGTTTTTGATCTGAGCCATATTACAATCTGGCTCCTGAACCTGGCCAACCCAAACTGGCCCCCCAGTCTTGAATTTACTGGCCGTCCTCTGACACTGGGAATTGCAATTTTCCCAGTTATTCCCCATGGTTGGCCTGGGTAGTGGGTGGCCTCCAGACCCCCTCCAAACCCTTTATCATGCACCACCTCCCTGAAGACCCCCTCTATCAATCCTACCAGGACTGAAGAGGAGGGAAAAGGAGGTAATGGGGCAGCTTTGGGGAGAAAAGCTGTCACCAAGCGCTCATCTATCACGTGGGCAAGGTTACCCAGCTGTTACAGAGGGTCCACAGGAGCCTTGGGCCCCCTCTTTCTCCGGAAAGGGTGCTGAGCCCTATCCAGCTTCAAAGGCTGGCCCCCAAGACTTACAGCTTTGGTCTGGAGGGGACTAGGGTGGACCAGCTGTACACCAGATGTGAGGGTGAAATTTGTACAAAGGGAACAGCTAACATTGCAAGAGACCTCCTCAAAGAGTCCTTGCACATGTTTGCTTAATCTAACATGAGTATATACATTAAACTAATGAAGGGTTTTTTATGTGGAAGACAACCAAAAAGAAAGGTTGCTTTTGAGCAAACATATAAGATAATTTAGGGGAATTATCAATTGGTGAAAGTGATATTAATCCCTGGTGCACCAATAAGTGCACGCTTCCATCTGACAGGGTAATGTACTTTAAAATTGACCTATATACAGTGATCAAATGAAGTCAAGGCTGATCAAAGTTAGAAGTTTTATAATCTGAACAGGTTTTGAACCCCTTATCAAGCAAGTAACCAAATCGAGCCATCATTATTTAAAAGGTAGCACATACATTTTTGTTTCATTGCAAATACATGGCTAGGCAACTTTCACTTCCTCTGAACCAAGCTGAGAATATCTGATCTGCACCCAGCGTTAGTCAAAGGTGTACACAAGTCAAAAAGGTTCTGAAGCTTAACTTTCTTGGACTCTTGGCGCCCAGCTTTGTCCTGGCAATTGACCCCTTCAATAAAGTCATGTGAACAACATTACCCTCTCCTCTTTTTCGGCTCCACCCCCCTCCTTGGGCATTTGCCAGGGAAAAGTTTTTGTGAGCAGGGGCCAACTTCATGGCAGCGACGGCTTGCTTAGACTTGGAACCTGCTACCTCATGGAAACGCTTGTGGTATGCTTCAATTAGGTCTTGGGCATGGGCACAGTCCCGCTCTGGAACCCAACTGTTCTCCGCTGTATCAAATCCCTTCCAGGATACAAGATAATCAAGTCTCCTTCTTACCGGATGGGAAGCTACTATCTCCTCCAATTCCAACTCCAGCGCCCCATCCACGAGATAAGCCCCAAACGTCTCTGGTGTGGGGCCCATAAACAACGTGAGCTTGCTTTCATGGAATACTGAAAAGATTTAAAACAAGGGGGGAGATCAAACTGGTATGAGGCGAGGCCCATCTTTATGACAATGCAGTACATCACAATTCTCTTTGGTCCCAGTTATTTGCATGGTTGCTTGATTGTGATGTTTTTTTTATCCAGCATCACGAGATCTCCTTCCTTGTACGCTGGTCCATCTAGTTTCTTACCATCAGCATTCTCCTTGTAAGCCTGAATGTCCGCATCTAAATTCATGCTCACCCCCTGGTGTACTTTCTTTATTATATTGTTAAAGTCCACCACTGTTTTCACCTTGAATCCACAAATGGGCTCAAAGTTGAGGGCGGGATTAAAGCCATAGTTGGCGAATAAGGGGGAACAACAGATTGATGCATGTTGGGCATTGTGATAACTGAATTGGCCTTGGGGAGATGAGAAACCCAATCTAAATAATATGCGGCGGTGTAGCACTGCAAGAACTGCTCTAGGCACTGGTTCACTAGTTCAGTATGCCCATCTGATTGGTAATAATAGAAAGTTGAACGGCAGAGACAAATTACAGAGTCTTACACAACTCTTCCCAAAAGAAGGGGGTAAAATGGGGTCCACAATTGCTGATTATTTCTTGGGGGACCCCGTGAAGAGCAAACACATGAATGATAAGATCCTAGCCATCTCAGCCGCGGTATTGTGTTTTTGCAAGGTATAAAGTGGGAGAGCTTTGTAAAATGATCTACCACTACCATGATAGCATCTTAGCCATGAGATACGGGCAATTCCACTATAAAATTCACTTATAAAGAAGTCTAAGGTCCTTCAGCCTTTTGAACTGGCACTAACAGCCCTGTTAGTGGCTGTTGGTTCAGTTTCATTTTGATTGCAAACCAGGCACTATTTACAATACCTGCCCTCCTGAGCGGCTAACCCCTTCCAGTTGTAAGTGCAGCGAATTAGCTCCAGAGCCTTTGCCTTTTTAGGATGACTAGCGGTGATTCCTTCATGATGGTCCTGACTGATTTCCAGGCGTAGTGGTCCAGCAGGAACTTATAGGCACCTCTGAAACCACACCATCTCATCATTACGTGATAACCCTGGTAATATCATCCTGATTCAACGTGCTCTTAGCAAGGACTTTAGTATATTCAGCTGACAAAGGCTGGGAAAGGACTACATTTCTGAACATACATATTGCTCCGCATTTTCCGTAGGAGCAAGCGCTGGCCCATTGGCCAAGGGTGAGGGAAGTTGAGACACAATCTTACCTGGCGAAATTATCAAGTGGGTGTTATGCATCTCTACATCCTTATGATTTGGAGCTAGGGCATGATTGCGGCTCAAAGCATCCAATAAACCATTCTACTTGCCTTTAGTAAAATCATAAGAAAACACAAATTGAGCTTAGGTCTCATAACTAAAAGTTTGCTATGGGGTCAAGGCATGAGGTGTGCACTAGTACAGTAGGCACAGTGGTCTGCACATATGTGGAAGGTTTGGGATGAGCCATGCAAGTGATGACGCCAATAAGTCAGCGCCTCAAGTAATGTAATAACTCTTTATCATAAACGGCATAGTCTAACTCAGGCAGAAAAATTCCTGGAAATATATCCCACCAAAGCTCTATTCCATCTTTGCCTACTTGTAATAGGGCCACTGCTATGGCGAAGTTGGAGGCATCAGAAACCACAATAAACTCTTTATTGGGTTTAACATGGCAAAGGATGGATGTGGACAGAAGGGTGAACTTTACCACCTGGAAGGCATCCTACAAAGTTGGGGATCACTGAAGCACTTTTGCCCCACTCATCTTATACAAGGGCGCTACTACTTTAAAAAGATTTGGTGTGAATTTCTTAAGGAACGTAAACGTCCCCAAAAAACTACTCAATTCCTTAACCAAAGTTGGGATGGGCCACTCACAAATCGCCTTCTCCTTGTGTTGGGATTCTCAATAAATTAAATGAAGCCTCAACTTGGGGATTCCAACTTATTTTTTTTGGCCAATCTCAACTTATATTTACCATAATTAATCTACCAATTGATGCTTTGTTGGGCCTAAAGCCCAAAATTATTATTAATTTCGATTTACATAGCATTATACACATTTTAATTAATTTTGGATGAACTTAAGATAAATTATAATCAAATTTCGCCACTAATCAATAATCCAGGCTGATAAACTCTATCTTAACTATTATTCTATCCTGGAAGAAATGAATCCCTCATTTCAAGTTATCTCATCTTACCTTCAACTTCACCTTATCTTATGAGTATCTTATCTGTTACCTACTTCTCTTTATCCTCTAAAAGATTTAAAATAATAATTCCTGATCTATTCCCAGTTCCAACAGGGCTTGCGCTTATCATTCCTTATCTCTTATTTTATCCCTTATTTTACTAGCACTATTTAAGGTGCAAATGATTTGCAGAATAAAATAACTTTTATGCTTTACCTTTTTTTGACTCTTTATTAAAAGTTTGTTTTCTCTCTTGGGACCTCAGAACCTGGTTAGGTTAAGTCCCCATTTAGTTTATCTACTGAAAATCCCTACTGCTTTCCAGCTCTCCCCACTCTGCTGTGGTTAGAGGGACTAATTTTTAACCCTGTCTATCATCCATCTTGGTTAGCTTTGAAGAACCTGCCTTCAGACCTCCTGGAGTTCCAACACCTTGTCTGAAGTTATTATGTGCCTTTGGTCAAACACAAAGTCTCCCAGGAAGGTGACCTGGAACTTGAAGAATTCACAATTAATTATTTTTATTGTAAGGCACGCTGTTCACAAACGCTTCACCAGCTTCCAAAGGTGTACTTCATGGGACTAATTATCAGGGGAGAAAACCAGGATATCATCCATGTAACCTACCGCGCATACCCTCAGTAGATCTCCCAAAGATTCATCAATACGGCGTTGAAAGATAGCAGGGGCACGTTTAAGCCCAAAGGGCATAACCCGAAATTGTAAAATTACTTTCCTTGTACAGAATGCAGTTAACCACTCCTGGCCCTTTTTGATCCAGATTTTATTTAATGTATTAAGCAATCCAGTTTGGAAAAGACTCTCTCCTTCTCCACATAGCGTGCAATCTGTGAGTCCAGTGAGATGTGATGTAAATCTGGGACTGTGATGTTGTGAGATTATAATAAATGACAAATGGGTGTAAGGTACCATCAGCCTTTTCCACAAAGAGATGTGGTGAGCATACTGGGGAGTTTAGCTGAAAAATCGCTCCTTTAGCTAACTGCTCCTTAACCCACACATCTAAGGCGAGACCTCCCACACAGTCAAAGGGTGAATTGGGGGAAGATACATGAACCAGATCAACGGTGAGCTAGAACTCTTAATCAAACACTGAATAAGCTGGTAGTACATTGGCTGAAGCCGCATCAAACAAAGATTTCAACCCCTCTAAACAGGAAGGTAAGGGACCTCCAAAGAGGATTCAGCAACGGAGCAAGAATGAGTGTGGATATTTAGCCAGTGGGGCAGATCTCCTTGAGAGTTTTCTTCAGCCAAAGGGACAACTAAGTCATGACCATTCTTAAAAGTTAAAAACAAAGTATTGTCTTTCAAGTTTGTTCTGACGTCAAACTTTTGCCACCAGTCTACACCCAAAATGATGGGGTACATGATGTTTTTGATAACTTGGAAGCTGTCACCCAAATGATATTTGCCAACTTTATAATACACTCCTTCCATAATTTTCTGCGTGGGAATCCTTTGGGAAGACCCTCCCCTAATCATACCACCTGGAAAGTAACTCAGCTCAAGATAGTCGGCTATGTCTTGATTAATGAAATTCTCAGAGGTTCCTGTATCCACCAAAATGTCGTGCTGATTTTCCTAAAGGGGATGAAAGAGTATTAGTTAACAAAAAATATGAAGAATGGTCTTTATTTATAGCAGACAACACCAAAGCTTCACCATATAAAATCTTCTTCAGGAATAAGCATGCCTCCAGGGTACGTTTCTGCATCATAAAATGGAGAGGCATAGTTAGTCACTCTTACTACTGACGTAGCATATTCCACCATATCTTCAGCGATTGCAAAAACATTTTTGTATTAAACTGTAACTCCTTTTACACCTTCTGTATTCTGTGGATTATGGTAGTGGTCAAGCGTGGGTTATATGGGGTGATTTGATATACCAAAATGGGTTCTATATCTGTACCATAAGAGAAGATATAGGTCAGTTTTATATAAGGAATTAGCGTTATAATACGCGTTTTGGGCCAAAAACAACACCATACCTATTTTGGTGACAGTTTGTGCACCGTTATCCAAGGCCATCACCCTCAGGCCCTTCTTCAATTATCCCATCTGCACCATCTGAATGCGATGCAGAAAAAAAACAATTTTATTTTATCCATTTTGTTAGTTTCTCTGGAAAGTCAGGGATTTATGACTCTGGGATTCCAAAGCATCTATATCCACCAGGTATGAGCAAGAAGGGTGGGTACTTTATAGTCAGAGGTAGCAAGAATAAATCTGAGATACTCCATCCACCATCAAAATGAAGCAATGGTGGTGAGCCCCACCGCAGCCCTGACCAACAGCTGACACAACTTGTTTGCACTTTGTGAAAGTCCCACACGGAAAAAGTTAATGCATGTAAAGTAAAGAGTTTGGTCATCTAATATCAGGAGAGTGTCTGTAACACTTCATTTCCTGGAGAGGTGGTGCAAAGCACAGTTATCAACGCCAGGGAACTCTTCATCAGTACTATGATGAAATATAGTCCTGTAGAGGGTGCAGGAGCTGATATAACATAAGGCAAGAGTGTTCAACTTGGTGTAGATTAATAGAGGTCATACAAATAACAAGACTTGTATGGACATCAAGGAGGATTCCATATCTTAAGCGGTGCACTGAACAGGAGTGCAAGGGTGCTTCAGTCTGAAGGGCACCAGAGCGGACTAGCTGTGCACCAGATGTGAGGGTGAATTTGTACAATTAAAACAGCTAATGTTACAAGAGACCTCCTCAAAGAGGTCCACGCGCAGGTTCGCCCAAGTTAACATAAGAAAAAATGTAAAGCTAATGAAGGGTTTATTAAAGGGAAGATGACCAACGAGATTGCTTGGTCTTGAGCAATCATATCTAAGCTAATTTGTGGTAATTATCAATTGGTTAAAGTGTTATAAGACATGGTGCACAATAATTGCACGCTTCCATCTGACAGGGTAATGTACAGCACAATTGGCTAAACTCAATAATTTATTTAAGTTGAGGCTGACCCAAGTTAGAAATTTTATAAACTGAACAGGTTTTGAACCCCTGTTCACCAAGTAACTGAATCAGTCCATCATAATTAAAAATGTAGCACATTTCTTTGAATGTTATTGCCATTACACATGGCTGGGCAACTCACACTTCCTCTGAACAAACCTGAACATACCTGCCTGCACCCAGCGTTGATCCAAGGTGTTTTTTAAGTCAGGAAGGAGCTGAAGCTTAACCTTCTTGGACTCTTGGCACCTAGCCTTATCCTAAAAGTTGACCCCTACAATAATTCATGTGAACATGACATTATGGGTGTCAAATCAAATTTTATAGGCTTCTTTTATTGCAACAAAACCACAAGGGTCAGCATTCTCAATAAACTATCTGCATTTAGGTGAGTCTTGCCCACCCATTGCACAAAACAAAAGTCATATCTTTAAAGCCGGAGGGCAAACTTGACCAATTGACCATTAGTACTTTAATCTATTTAAGACACCTTAAGAAAGTATGATTGGTTATGCCAGTAATATGGTTCCCATATAAGTATAGTCAGAAGTGCTTGACCGCAAGCAATACATCTAAACATTCACGTTCAGTGACGCTGTAGTTCCGTGAATCTTTCATTAGGGTCTTTCTGAAACAGACCATTGTTCAATCTACTTGTTGCTCATCCAGTTGGTTTAGTATTGCCACTTCATAAATGCCACTGGCATTGATAAATAACAAATAAGATTAGTCAAAGTTTGAATGTATAAAAACAGGCTGAGAGAACAGTGAATCCCTAAGTAGATAGAAAGTTTGGTCCTGTTCCAGGTTTCATTTGAAGGGAACTTTATTGTGCATCAAATAAACTTAAGGTTTGGTCAGGTCTGGAAATCATAGTAAATTCCTGTAATATCTTACCATTCCTCAAACCACATTAAAATTATATAGCTTCAGGATGGCTTCTTAATCTTTTAAGAGGTGACCTTGTCCAGTAAAAGCTGAATTCATTGTTTAGTGACTATACTGTAAGTCTCAGGGAGTGTCCTTTGGCTCTCAATCAAGCTATCTTTCCATTCCCAAATGAAAAACATAAATAAAATGATGGTACCCCTCATCACACAGAGCGACCTCGCTCACATAGTTGATGAGCAATGGGTGACAGCCCATCCGCTTCAGATCCCACCCCCAATTCCCTCACTCACCTTGGCAGAACTGTTGTGGGGAATTAGTGAAATCTGTGCCAAGATTATCAAACTGAAATTGGGTGGATCTAATTTGGGTGGCAATTTGGCTGATGGCCAAAATTTGAATGGCTGTAAAAGCATAGAGAATGAGATATCAGCTGGATCGCCTGACAGTTCCAATTCAATCCCTAAAACAGTAGAACAAATATTGGGCGCTATCGATGAGGGTTCAAAGCCCTCTGATAGTAATTCAGGCATTGCGCCCAATGTGCTACTGTTGACTGAAAGAATGGTTAAATGACTGAGCGCGGGTGGGTTGGCTGTCCCAAACCTGTTCCCAACCAAATGGTCCCATCCCTATATGGGATGGCCTTGGGGGATTCCCGCCGCTCATCAGGCCAAATGCCATCATGCTAACTGTCAGAAATATAGTCGAGCCTTGGCCCAGACACTTGATGTTGAACTGACAGAGACTTAGCCCACTGCCAAATTTTGCAATGTCAGTTTCCAAAAAATAAGCCCCCCACTCCTGACCAATTTGCTGGTTAGGCCATACTTTGTGGATCCTGATCACGCCTTATCACTACCTAATCGACCACTATTTAATCAGTTGCAAGGCACTGAGAAAATTGTTGGTCAATTTTCTTACTTTCTTTCCCAAATAAAATTTTATTAAAACCCCAAAATTTTATTTTCTTCCTTTCCGACCACATCCCAGATGGCATTTTCCTGGTAGTCCGCCACTCCGCACTCTTGGTGGGCCTTACCAAATCTTTTGGTTACCATGTTTCCCTCTAATGCTGATTGGGTTCAACGATTCCAATATTTTTGGCTCTACAACCCTGTTCTCATGACCTTCTGGCAACAATATACAGAAATCTTATGGCCCTATGTCCACCAACTACAAGAGAAAATCTGTCTCTCTACCACCCCCAATGAAATGGCCTTAACAACCAAGAATCTCGTTTAAACTATCACAGTAATTTCCCCCTTGTTACTAGAACCCCAGGGTCTGAAGTATATTCAGTGTGGTTCGCCGTCAGGATACTCCTAACCTTTTCATTCTGCCACCATTATGTGGTATCATATTTCCCAGCTCCATATCAAGTCATACGGTTGGCAATGCCTCTGGCATTCTGGCTTGCTTTCTTGATGTTCACGCATCCCAACTGGCAGGCCAGTCTAAACTTCTTCTGCCGTTTCCATGACATAATTGACCAACCATTACTTCCAGCCACTTCCGCCTTAATTTTCAAATTTGGCGCCGCAGTGGTTACTCTCTACCAGATGAACGTGCAATCAGTTGTATGCTATTTGTTGCTTATTTGGTCATTTTCTGACTTCAGGAGAAGCATCTGCTCTATTTTGGAAAACTTTTTCAAGCCACCCAAGATGTGAAGATTGCATCTCCTCCTAGTTCCTCCGGTCTGGGGAAAAGATTGAGTATCCCTTCCCAAGAGATCGCCAATCAGTTCTTGACACACTCACCAAAGTACAAATGCGCACAACAATTGCACTCAATAACGCTTCTGCGATATCTCAGGCCCAACAAGGTCTCACATTGTTAGATGCCGTGGATGGTGATGCCCGTCACTGGGTGAGAAGTCTTTTACGCTCCTCCACACAAAAAGGAGACCCTGCCTCCCTGATGGCTGTTGTAACAGCCGCCCTGAATCCCCTTGTGTCCCAATCAGACCATTTATTTAAACTGCTCTTTGCCATAGCCAAAGCCCCTATTTTGGCTTCTTTGATTTCTACCTTTCGTGTATTGGCTCCCACGTCGGGACTATCTATTGACATGCTTCAGGAAGTCAATAGAGCTAGTTTGGATTCAGTTTCCGCTCACCATGTGGTTTGGTCTACCACCCAAGGATCAACAGATCAAATAGGCGTCACTGCAACTGCTCTCAAAGCTTTGCCTCGCCACGTTTCCTCATATCAGAGTGGGAATTTTATGATAGGATTCCCTAACGAAGACATAGATGATGCACTTGACACCAAAATAGTAGCGGATGTGAGCTCCCACCCTGTCAGAACCCCCAAGTCTGAGTTAGCATTCCCAGAGTTAACTATTAACAATTCTGTTCAAGCCCAGACGAAGGAAATGATTCTCCCAGCCCTAGTACTTCCAATTTTTGCCCCAGCAAAGAACCCTGACCCTGGTCCTGACCCACCTATTATTTCTTCAGTTACCCATGAGTCAGTCATATCTCCCAATAAACAGAATTCTGCTTATTTCCTTGTAACTATGAGAATAAGTATCGGTTCCCATCATGTCTCCTTCGAAGCTCTGGTGGATGCCAGAGCATCATGGAACTTCATGAGTGTTGAGTTGGTTAACAACTGAAACTGGATATGGATGTGGGCTCCTCAGTAATGGTGGCCTCCTCTGCTTATCAGTCTTCATATATTGTTCGCCATCTGATATACTTCTCAATTCACCAATATAACTTCTGTGATTGTTTTTTGGCCATGCTGAACTTGGTGTTCCTGGTGATCTTGGGTGTGGGATGGTGGCTCCAACAACATGTGAAGATTCAATTTAGAGTCTAATATGTTGTCATTTACCAATGATGATTTGGAGGGAGAGTTCCCTTTGATCAACACCCTCAAGAAGATACAAGGGACTAGCTCTATTACCACCCTAGTTACTTCCGTGGGCATTCTGGCCAATTTTCATAAAAGCTTAATGTAATATTGGAGAATCTTCAACATTAAAAAAGTGGATCGTCTGCCAAAACATACTAGGTTCAATTGTGGATTTCAGACAACCGTGGAGTTGGTGAACGTCAACTGCCCGTTATATCCCCATACAGCGGAGGAAGAGGTTGCACTCAATACCTGGTTGGATGATTTGTTGAAAAAAGGTTGGTTGTTCAAAGAAACTTCACCCGTCGCCTCCCCTATCATCTTTGCAAGAAAATTGGATGGATCGCTCCGTTTTTGTATGGATTATGGTCACTTGAACAAAATAACAGTTACAGATCCCTACCCATTGCCTTTGGAGCAGACAATCAGTCAGGCAATTGCCAAATCCCAGATGTTCTCAAAACTTGACCTGGTGAACGCTTTTAACCAGATTCAAGTAATGGAAGGACAAGAATGGCTGACTGCAATCCAAACGAGGCGAGGTATTTTTTAATTTCGCGTAATGCCCTTTGGGTTGAAAAATGCTCCCGCTACTTTTCAACAAATGATTGACAATGCGTTAGGGGATCTCTGGTTTTCCTGTGCTATTGCATATATCAATGATATACTAGTCCATTCCCCAACTCCCAAACAACACACTATCGACTTAGAAGCAGTGGTGGTTGCTTTGTATAAAGCAGGCCTGTTCCTCAAAGCTTTCAAGTGGGAGTTTTATAAGGAAGAGGTTACATTTCTCAGAAACTTGGTACTTAAAGAAGGTGCCGCATCACCCCCAATAAATTAGATGCAATCTGAGAATGGCCAACCCCAACTACACAGAAGCAACTTCGAAGTTTCTTGGGTACTAACATTTTTTAAAGAAAATTTTACTCGACTTTCCCAGTTGGCCGCCACGCTCCATCCCCTCACAGGGAAAAACGTACCATTTTGTTGGACCCCCAAATGCCAGCAGGCATTCAAATCAATCAAGGAGGTGTTCGTGTCTCCTCCCATTTTGAAACATGCTGAACCCATCAAACCATATATCATCACATGCAATGCTTAATCAGTAGCTGTGGGCGCGGTGCTGCTTCAGGACCACAATGGTCTTGAACATCCAGTTGCTTATGTCTCCCAGAAAATTCACTGCTACAGAGCAGTCCTGGGCCATTTACAAAAAGGAACTGGCTGCTGTTGCATGAGCATTAACTCATTGGCAGTACCTGTTGCAAGGTGCTTGTCATGAGTTAATGGTTCGCATGGATCACCAGGCTCTCTTGTATTTTTGCAAACCCCAAAAATTGGCACACCAGCAAGCCTGAACCTATCAGGACCTGTGCAGCTTTAACTTCAAATATGAATTCGTCAAAGGTGCGCTAAATGTCCTTCCCAATTTCCTAAGCCATAGTCCCGCTCACTGCCCCTCGGAACCTGAGGAAGTGGATCTTGTTATCATGATTCCTGACACTCAAATTCTGTTGATTGTTCCCTCCGTTGTTTCATCCACTGCATTGTCACCCGATGATCCATTATTGGCCCAGGTGTTAGCCAGTCAAACGGCCTGCCCTGAGGGCATGGAGTTGATTGAGCACCTGACTCACTCGAGTCCCAAACACTCCCTATATTCTTTAGAAGAAGGGCCCATTTACTTTTGTTCTCATGTTTGGGTTCCCCCCTCCTTCCGCCTGAACGTATTCTGCACACACCATGATCCCCCCACAGTTGGACACCCTGGTAACAAGAAATGCATCGATGTGATCAAGCAAATCTTTAATTGGGCAGGACTAACCAAAGAGGTTCCAGCTTGGATCACCGATTGTGGTACTTGTGCTTGGTCCAAGTCAGACTGCTCCGGAAAAAATGGTCTTCTGCACTATTTACAACAGGTGGAAGGTCCATGGACCTCGGTGTCCATAGATTTCATTGTCAATCTCCCCTGCTCTAATGGGTTCACAGCAGTGATGGTAGTGGTGGATCGCTTTAACAAATTTTCCCTGTTTATTCCTTGTACTTCTGCAATTACGTCGGAAGGAACTGTCCACCTGTTTGTTTGACATGTGTTTTTAATGTTCAGTCTTCCCCAGGAAATCGTTAGTGACTGGGGCACCCAGTTTACCGCCCAGTTTTGGAGTGAACTCTTGTTAATCCTTAAGATAACCCCCTGTCAATCCACAGCGTATCACCCCCAGTCCAATGGTCAGACCGAGTGGGTTAACCAAGTTCTCAAACAGTACCTGTGTTGTTATGCTGTAGCAGTGCAGGATACTTGGGACGAGCACTTGCCTCTTGCACAATTTGCATACAATAATGGGACTCACGCATCCACAGGTTTTTCACCATATGAAGCAACGTTGGGTTATAACCCATTGTTTTCAGTTGGAGCATGCTTGCGACTAGAAGTTTAAGCTGCCATGGATCATGCTGCACATATCCAATCAACCCAAGCTTTAGTGCAGGAAAACCTCACTAAAGCCATTGAGACTATAAGTGATTCACAGATTGTAAGCGCCTTCCGGGTCATGACTTTATGGTGGGCTCTTATATCATGCTTGATACTCGCCATTTGCAAATCCAAACCCCTTCCTGCAAATTCGCCAGCAAGTGTTCAGGTCCTCACTTAGTGGAGGAGGTATTGGGTAATGGGGCATTCCATTTGAAGCTTCCCGCGCATTGGAAGCAACACCCAGTTTTCCATGTATCCCAGCTGTCGCCCTTCAAGGGATTAATTCCCATGGACCCAGAACCAATCATCATCAATAACGAGGAAGAAGCCATGGTGGAGGCAATCCTGGCATCTCAGAAGTCGCGATTATCATTCCAATATCTTGTGGCCTGAAAAGGATACCCAACTTATGAAAACAGTTGGGTCAAGGCGCGCGATTGCACGAATTGCATGGCTCTAGTTGACGCTTTCCACACATCCCACCCTGAGGCTCCCCAACCATTTCACAAGATCATGACGATTATGGCTATCAAGTTACCCAAAGCGCATAAGAACGTGGCTGTGGTGCAGTTTCCCAGTGGGGGTGCCATCTCTTTGGAAAAAGGAAAGGGTGATGTAAGTCTCAGGGAGTGTCCTTTAGCTCTTGATTGAGCTATCTTTCCGTTCCTGAATAAAAAGACACCAAATAGGATGATGGTACCCCTCATCACCCAGGGAGATCTCGCTCACATAGTTGATGAGTGATGGGTGACAGCCCATCCACTTCAGATCCCACCCCCAATTCCCTCACTCACCTTGGCAGAGCTGTTGCAGGGAGTTAGTGAAATCTGTGCCAAGATTATTAAACTGAAATTGGGAGGATTTAATTTTGGGTGGCAATCTGGCTGATGGCCGAAATTTGAATGGCTGTAAAAGCATGAAGAATGAGATATCAGCCAGATTGCCCAACAGTTCCAATTTGATCCCTAAACAGTAGAACAAATATCAGGTGCTATTGACGAGGGTTTGAAGCCCTCTGATAGTAATTTGCGAATTGCGCCCAATGTGCTACTGTTGACCAAATGAATGGTTAAATGACCAAGCGCGGGCGAGTTGACCGTCCTGAACCCGTTCCCAACCAAATGGTCCCATCCCTTTATGGGATGGCCTTGGGGGATTCCCGCCACTCGTTGGGCCAAATGCCATCATGCTAACCATCAGAAAAATAGTTGATCCTTGGCCCAGACACTTGATGTTGAACTGACAGAGACTTGGCCCACTGCCAAATTTTGCAATGTCAGTTTCCAAAGAATAAACCCCACACCCCCGACCAATTCGCCAGTTAGGCCATATTTTGTGGATCCTGATCACACCTTATCACTACCCAGTCAACCACTATTTAATCAGTTGCAAGGCACTGAGAAAATTGTTAGTCAATTTTCTTACTTTCTTTCTTAAAATATAATTTTATTAAAACCCCAAAATTTTATTTTCTTCCTTTCCGACCACATCTCAGATGGCATTTTCCTGGTGGTCCGCCACTCCGCACTCTGGGTGGGCCTTACCAATTCTTTTAGTTACCATGTTTTCCTCTATTGCTGATTGGGCTCAACGAGTCCAATATTTTTGGCTCTACAACCCTGTTCTCATGACCTTCTGGCACCATTATACAGGGATCTTATGGCCCTATGTCTGCCAACTACAAGAGAAAATCCGTCTCTCTACCACACCTGACAAAATGGCCTTAACAACCAAGAATCTCGTTTAAACTATCACAGAAGTTTCCCCCCTGTTACTAGAACCCTAGGGTCTGGAGTATATTCAGTGTGGTTCGCCGTTGGGATACTCATAACCTTGTCATTCCGCCACCATTATGTGGTATCATATTTCCCAGCTCCATATCAAGTTGTATGGTCAGCAATGCCTCTGGCATTCTGGCTTGCTTTCTGGATGCTTACGCATCCTGACTGGCAGGCCAGTCTAAACTTTTTCTGCCGTTTCTATGACATATACCCTAAAAATCGTTTTAAAGGAAGAATATACATTTGGAGGGTTTGGGCTCCAAGACGCCTCTTGGAGGTTATCAGAAACTTGTTATTGGTGCTCTAGTTGGCCGTAGAAGGCCTTGGATATAAATGGCAATATCTTTGAAGTATACTATGATCAAGAAATCCTAAAATCACCTAGAAGCCTTTCCATATCTCTTTGGAAGGTGGCAGGGATGGTACAAAGCCTTTGCGGCATAAAGGTCAGTTCTAAATTCCCTTTGTTTGCAACAAGGGCGCACTTGTCTTGAACCTCAGAGTAGCTCAATCTGCCAGTACCCGCTAGAAAGATTCATCACAGATTAAGTATTGGGTCCCAGCTAGGAGGAAAATGGGCATTAAAGTGAGGGAGAGGGTAGCTAAACTTTTGCGTTACAGCGTTGAGCTTACATAATTCATAAAAACACAATGGCTCCCATATATTTTTCAGATAAGCAGAATTGGAGATGCATAAGGACCTTAGGAGGGTACTAACAAACCTGAAGTTAACAGCTCCTTAAGTGTGGTACCTGGGCCTTTTCTTATTTGCTTTTCTGTTAGGGGTTCAAGCGTATGGGTGAAGCGTCCCTCTATTTTTACATTTGCAAAGCCACAAATTTATTTTGGCAAAGTTGTACGTGGACGTAGAGAATAGGTCAAAATATTTCTCTAAGAGCTCATCAACCTTCCTCCTTTTTTTCAGGTGTAAGACTTCCTATATGGAGGTGGTGACTAGAGCTATAGTGGGAGACTTTTCTTAACCCAAGTCATGGAGACTTCTTAACCCATGGACGCAGCTTATATCGTTAGCAAATGCTAAGTATAGGTAGACGATTGTAGTAATTGAACCAATGTATGGGCCTTCAAAATCAGGTTATCCAGCATTACAGAAATGTGACCGGCGTATGAGGGGCTTGAGGATACCCAGACAGGGTTTGACTTCTATAAGGATGGATTTTCAGCCCTAAAATTATAGCAAAAGGATTTAGGCGATATTGTCACATGAATCTAGGTGTCCACTATAATCTGTAACTCTGGGGAATTACCTTGGCTATGGCGAATAAACAGAAATAAATTATACTATCCATAGTGCAAGGGTAATTTATTGCATAACCCTGGATGTGATAGCTGAGCTAATCAATCTGGTTTCTGGTTTCCAATAAACAGGATAAAACCCTTTACAATATCCTTGCTTTCCTTAGCTGTCTCAAATACCAAGAGAATATGGGTACCAAGCAAGGATAGAATTATTTTTACATAATGTACGATGACACTGTATCTTTGGAGGAATTAGTGCAATGCTGTAACTCATAGCTGGGTGTTGAAGTTTTTACTACTTCAGATAGCTGGTTCTTTGTTTTTCAATAATATGGAGTTTAGGCGTTTATTATAAAAAGACAAAAACTGACAGATGGTGCTTCATTTAAGGTAAGCTCCTAAAATTAAAAATGAGGCTGTTTAACTTCATTTCATTATTTAAACAAAAGCTACCCGCCTTATGATCTTTATAATAAGAATAGTGAAAGTAAGATGCAACAAAAAATTATCAAAGAAGTGTGCTCTTTACTAATTTAAAACAATTTTGCATGTCCTTTCTTAAGTTAAATATATAAATTTAAGTAGGGTTACTTTTGAGGTTAGATGCATCTTTCCCTTACCTCCTATCTTAACCCCACCACTTAACCAGTGGCTCATGGTAAGGTTCCTGGGTATTCTCCACAACAGGGATTTTACTCCACATTCGAGTTTTCCCACTTTACAACTAGATCCACCTTTTGAGCCAATGTCTCTCTGAATTTAGTAGATAATTCTAAGAAAGCATCTCCTCTGATGGAACTCTAAGAGGCAACCTATCTGTTGAGATTTTGATATGCCCACATTAACCAAATTAACTAACAATAATTAATCTTCTTGTCTACTAAGGGGATTCATCCCGCTAGTGGATGTGGGAGTTATCAATTACATATAATAACTATTGTTGAGTTTTTTAAACTGAACGATTATTAGGTAATTCACCAGAGTTAGGCCATCAGAACACTATGATGAAGTGCATAATCTTCGTCAGGTGTGATCCCCAACAATAAGCAAATGAATAGTTTGTAAATTATAAAATCTTACCTTACTTAGCTTGTAGGAGTCAATCAGGTCTAGTTATTAATTGACTAAGGGGCTTATGGGTTGTTGACAAATTACGCCGCCTGTAATAAAGCAACTTTTGATTACCTTTTTTGGAAAAAACTTGCTGTTTATGGGTAAGAGTTCTCTTACCTAAGCAGGTTGTTACCTAATAAGGGCAATTTGATTTGAGTTGAGCGAAGGTGCTAGGACACATACTCGTTTAAACTCAGAAGAATCGCATTGTGAGTTGGCAAGAGAATATAATTGAAAAAGATGAGTAAGAGAATAGTTTTGAGTGACCTTAGAGGGTTAATTCATCAGTGACAGTCGCCATATCCAATATGGGCACCAACCAAAGAATAGGTGCCAAATTCCCTATAAACTCTCTTGGATTTTCTTAATAAAGAAGGTCTGATTAAAATAGCTATTATTAGTAAACTATGAATTTTAGACTGTTTGCTCTTGTGATTAGAGTTGAATAGGACAAGAAAATCCTTTGTCTATATTATTGTGATCTATGCAGACTCTGTATGACGAGAAGTGATGAGAAGAACATCTAAACCTGAGCCAAGGTTATGTTCTACCAAAGAGTAATAATTCCCTACAGTTTTTTAATATACAATACAAGATTAGGGAAATCACCACTTTATCGTTGGATCAAACAACCACTTTGGCTAAATTAAGCTCATCTAAAATAGTAGTCTTCATGCTACTAACACCATATATTTTATTTAACAACTTGTCGAAATTGCACATACAAGGAACCTGTGAAGTTGAACAAAGAGCTGAAGAGAGTTACTATCTAATAGAAGTAAACTGATCTGAAAATTTACCAATTGGTTCTCAATTGTGTCAAACCCAGTTCCCAGTTTTTTCAATTGGTGCTCACTACTGGAATATTTTTGAGTTTTTAAGCCAATTTATAAAGAAGATAATATCAACCATGTCTTATAAAAACTAAGTATGAAAGCTTTGGACAGAACTAGAAACTGTCAACAAGAACGTGTTTAACTTGGCGTAACAGGCTGAATTCACTGCATTGGTAGAACGGGTGACAAAGACTAAGGAAGAGGTCAAACAAGTTAGGAAATTAAACGATGACCTCGGTGGAAAAGTCAGCTTCTTGAAGCTCAAAGAGGGTGAACTAATTAATGAAATATTATAGAAGGCTGAGCGTGAAGCAGAACGTGAATTCATATGCCGGTTTAGTGAAGATATAGCACAACACTTTAAGTGTATAAAAGAGCTAGAGAACCTTAAATGTGATTGTTTGCAAATGGAGGCGGAAGAAGCTGACATTAAAAGGCCCAAAACTCCAGTCAGTAAACTTCCACCACCCAGAAATATTCCTGGGTCGCTTGGAGCAAATTTAGAATAATCCCACAGTTACTCCTATGATCAATCAATTCGTCAAGTAGGAATCTTTTGCCAGTAGATCTTCAGATGCTTTTTAAAGCACACGAAAACACCCACTCTGCATTAGGTAATGCCCCTGCCTCTTTGATTATTTGAGATGACAAAGTTTATATTAGTGACTGACAAAAGGCAGTGACCATCATGAACTGCCTGAACACTGATTTTCAGAATATGGTGTTACTCATTTTAATGGGGACATATGGTCTTATCATGAGGCAAAGAAGTTATTAAGCTAAAATTTAGAAGTCTTATACAGATATATAACCGCAAGTTGAAATTTATGAAGATTCAATTCTAAAAACTGAGACCCCTAGTAGCTTTTTGGACCGATTCTACCAGCAATCACAGTTACAGATGGTGTGATAGTGCTAACAGATCTTGATGCCAAAAACGTGATGCAAGTGGCAGTACAGCCCTACTGTTATTTTCACTAAACAATGGCTTTGGCGTTAGTGACACAAATGTCATCATCTCAAATGATGGATCGTTTGAAGAAGTTGGGAGCCATTTTTGAAAACCCAAGCTGAACATTCATAGTGATCCAGACTCAAGTCCAAATTAGTGCAAGATTTTATGATATAATAAGGAGCAAAAAAAACTGAATCATTATAGGGTGAAACCTGAAGTACAAAAAAGCAGATAAGATGCAAATCTGCTGCCATTAATGTGGGTGACCTGGTCATTAAGCTTTCAATTTTGGAGCAAGATGCTCAAGGTTAAACTCACTATATTCCAGGCAAAGGATAAGGCAATCAGAGCAGAATTGGAAAAAGGGTCCATAGTTTAGACAAGGAACAATTTGGTACTTCAAACAAACCTGTTACTCCTGATATATCGAAAGATGATGTGGATGTTTTTTTCTATTTTTGTGATAAAAGACTAACCTGCTCTATCATATTGTTAATATAAAGTGAATACCAAAACCTGAGCAAAGCAACGGGTATTGATCCTGGAATTGTAAAGGATATTTCTTAACCTTATGCTCATCAATTAGTGAACAAGATTAGATCAGCCAAAGACCCAGAGGACTTGCTCAAGATAATAATAGATGAGGTGAACATATATCTATAAGCGTGTTTGTTGAGCCACTAGGGGAGAAGCTCCGGTGGCACATCCATCTGAAGAGAGCTTTGAAGTTGTCTCTCATGGGTAACTTTGTAACTTATTTACTTTTAATATCAATTTTAATTACAATTTTATACTAGAGGTAGGCATAAAAAAGCTTTTTATTAGAATTATAAAAGCACTGTTTATAAGTGCTAAGGGTTTCAGGGGAAGTTAGTGTAGATTTAGCAGGATCATTGTGATAACCCTTAGTGGAGGCACATGTTCTGCGGATCCAAGTAGGTACTCCCAATCTAAAGATGGATAAAAAATAGCTTAGATGTTTAAAGGGGAATTGGACTATCGCCTTATTATTAGATAAAAACTAGAAGAAATATAAATTGTAGGTATTACCTGAGTTCAGGAAAATTCAAGTGAATTTTTAAACTTAATGCATTAATTTCTGATTTTTTAATTACTTGGACTGATTCAATTCTTATCCTCATCATCACTGGACCATTTTATTATTTAAGGGTATTTTAGCTTTGAAAGAGAGCATAGCAGTTGACCCCCAGGTCAAGGACTTTACCTTTACTAGGGAGAATTCTGACAGTGATCAAAAAATCTTCCTGATTTACCATAAAAAAATTTATACTTATGATTCGGTAATAATGCTGCTATTCACCCAGTAAATACCATACTACAATACTTTGATTGCACATATGTGGATATATTAGAAACTTATTAAGAGTACAGGTGATAATTGACAGTGGAGCACCCATTAACATTCTTTCAACCAAACTTGATGAAATAAATGAAGATTTCATTTGGATCTAAAATATAGAAAGGAATATGGAATGGTTGTATGAAATAATACCCTATCCTGTGGAGCCTACAGTGCACTTCCACTATGGTTTGAATGGCTTTTGGTATCAGCATTGCTAATGTGTTAGAAATTCAGAAATATAACATACTTATTGGGACAGAAATCCAAAGGAAATTTGGAGTAAATTGTGATTTTGAGGAATATCCGACCTTTTTAGATCAAACCCTGCCATTGGTATATCATCAGGAAAGAGAACCGCCGCTGACAAAAAATATCAATTTTGTAAACTGAATTTACAATGATGGTATCATCCCCGTCCAATATAAGTTGTTTGGACAAAGATGGAGGAAAAGCCAAAGAATATTTTAGAAATTGGGGGATACCCTTGAGAAAAAATGATAAATACTATACTACAAGGAATGCAGATAATCATTAACACAGGCTTAATGCTCAAAATCCTGAAGCAACATATGGAATAGTCATCAGCCCATGGAGGAAACTGAGGATTAAGTCATTGGTAGCGTCAGGCTTTATTATGATGGACACAAAGAAATAAGTGTACTACTGGCTAAAATGGGAGAGAAACTGATGATGATATCTAAAAATCGAGTTTTTTAAGTTTCTGCATCCAATCCTGATGGCAGAGATCAGCAAATTCTATGATTTCAGAACTTTAACTGAAATAGGATTGCCAGAGAAAACTGTCAAAAGTTTCAACGCTTTAGTAGCTTGAGAGCAGCTGGCTGATCTATCCAAACAGCAGCAAGATGATGTGCTCCAATTGTTTGAGAGATATTTGGAGATATTTGCCCAAAATGACTATGACTTAGGATGTGCAAAAAATTAATCTATAAATCAACTATGGGGAATATTTTCTGATAAGGATGAGAAAATAAAAAAATTCTAGAGCTTCTGAAGCAGTAGTCATCATATAAATAAGCAAGCTAGTTGAGCTTTGGCTCCAAATTCCATCATAAAGTCCATTATTGAGTTTAATCCTCATTGTGAAAAAGAAGGATGAATCAAATTGTGTAGTGATAAAATATCACCAAATGAACAAAATCACTAAAAAGGTTTCTCAGCAACTGCTGAGGATCAACGACGCACTCAATCGCCTAGATAAAGCCAATTACTCTTCAGTAATGGACTTATTTTTAAGCTTGGCAAAACGAGATTGTCAAAGGAGGATCAAAAAAATGTGTGTTTATTACTGTGCAGGGGCTTTATCAGCAAAACCCAAGCATTCAAGGGATTCTGTAATGCGCTGGCCACATTCAAGAAAACATTGGACTCTATCTTCAGTGCTTTGAAGCTATCCTGCATCTTAGTATATCTGGATGATAGCAATGTGTTCAGCAGGGCCAGATAGGTTGATACTGGGTCCATTAGAATTAGTCCTGAGGTGTGAGGCATTATATGACTTTGAAAAGTAAGGAGATTGATCCAGATAATTTGGAGGAAGTTGATCGACCTTGAATTATTTGATTGATGAATTTGGAAAAAAAACTGAGGATGAAAACCATCAAAAATATTTTTAATCTTATTTTTTTATTTTGCCACAATTGTATGCATTGGTGGTAGTCCCACCTACCAATGGATAAGAAGGAGATGAGATATGACAGAGATAACCATTGTCATCAGAGGGACCTTCACTGCCATTTAGAACACTAAGAGAAAGTGTTTAAGCGCCTGGCAATGGCGAACTTGAGAATAGAGCCAAAGAAATTTCACCTCTTCAAGAAGGATCTTTGGTACTTGGGGTTTGTTATAAACTCCAGCGGGCTGCAACCCTAGAAACAGAAGATTATGACGATTGAATAATATAATACAATTAGCGTTTTGGATACCACGTATTGCTTGGGATTCTCAGCTACTATCATCAATTCATAAAGGTTTTGCTAAAGCAGAGCCTTCATTCCACTTATTAAAGAATCCGCAAAAAGGATTCATGTGGAACAAAGAAATCCAAGAGTCGTTTGATGTATTACACCATTATCTGATGACCAGTCCTGTCTTAAAATACCCAGATTTCGATTGGAAATTCATCATGAAAACTGATGCTTTGTTTTTAACGATTTGTGCCATTTTGAGTCAAATGGATGAAGATGTAGGGAGAACATCCAGTCGCCTATGTGTTTCAAACACTAACACCAGTGGAGAGGAACTATACGGTAACAGAGTGTGAACGCCTTGAAGTGATATATGCATCCAAGAAATTCCTAGTTTGTATCCAAGTAACACAATAAAAGTGGTGATGTACCACTCATCTTTACGCTGTCTTCATAACCTTAAGGAACCAAAGGGCGACTGGCTTGATGGGCTCTAAAATTACAAGATTAAGATTTTGTGATACTGCACTTGGCTGAGCAGTCCATTAAAACGCTGACGGATTATCAAAATTTACTGCTGTCCAAGTTGCCTATCATCAAGCAGATGAGTTATTCCAAAGGATAATTAAAGGCAATACTGGAGATGAACCTAAAAATTCAAGGTGTGCTAAAGAAAGTGATGGATAAACACAATATAAAAATGGACAGATATACATAATATTTGATGGAAATGGTTTTTATTCCCGAAGCTTTCATAATGAGCAGAAATAATCTGAAACGCACATAAAGTCATCAGTCATGATAGACTAAGAAAAACCATGGATCATGATCGCCAGTACTTCTGGGAATCAACCAACTATGATGTTGCAGACTACCAGGCCTTCTGTGTGGAATGCCAGCTTCACAAGCCTCATAAGAATATAACATAATACAGTCTAGTATGCCCAGGATTTTGTGGCACACTGCATCAATAGAAGCAATGGGACTCCTGGATATATGTACTGGAGGAGCGAATTATATCATAGTAGCAATAATCCTTCTAACTAGATGGATCAAAACAAAAACCCTGACAAGAGTAGATTTAACAAACACAAAGATATTCAGTTGTATCAAGTGGTATACCAGAACATATGCCCTCAAGTTATTCTGAGTGACATTGGAGCCAATTTTAACTCTTCTGTAATCCTAAGGCTTAACAAATTGATGAGGATCAGAGGAATATTCGTTCCATATATATACCAGAAACAAGTGTTTTGGTGGAATGTGTTAACGGAATGCTAGTCTTAACACTAAGAAGATTAGTCATGGGGAAAACTTCCGCTTGGGAAACTTACCTGAGTTCAGTTACCTTCACCTACAACAGAAATCAACATATGGTAATAGCTAAATGCGTTCAAAATTGTTATATGGATGAAGGGCAGCATTACCACCAATTTTTATTCCACCATAGAGCCAGCAGCGGAGATGAGTACCATTCATCACATGAACTGACTGGAAAGTATAATTGTAATGGATGGGCTCCCAAGGCCCAGCCCACCACCAGCCCAAAACCACCACCCCCATATGTGGCTGAACCAACTCTGTAAGGTCCTGTCCAAATGGATGGCCTTGCTGAGCATCTGGGTCGAGGTGCAGTGCACCGCCCTCTGTTGCCATGGGCCCCTGGGCTGAGGTGCATCCCTACGGCCTCTGTCACCTCAGGGTTACCTGACCAAAGTGCGGTCAACCACCTCTGTCACCTCAGGCCACTCTGTCTCCTTCCCCTCTCACCAGGGCAAGGCCACTCTCAAGAGGATCCTGGAGCGTCCACCCCCTTCCCTCTCCTCCTCATCGCACTGCCATCTGCACCCCCAATCCTTGCTTAAATAAATAAAATTAAATAAATGGATCCAGCGAATAGCGGCCTTTATTGGGAATGGACTTGAAGTCAGAATAGAATTCAAAGTGAGGTCTGATGGGCTGACCTCGCTTTGATATACTTTTCCTAAAAAGGCTAAATGAATTGTAGGTAATGAGGGGCGCACAAGCCTACAGAATTGATGGCATCCAGGTAACTTGTTGGAGAATTAGAGGGGAATCTCAGAATGAACAACCAATCAAATAATTAACTTAATTAATTTTTATTCCATTATCAACCTGAATAGGAAACTCCTACTCAGAATAACAGAATTGCAACTATTGATGCACACAAATCTCATAATTCCCAACCTTATTAGATTTATGTACGATCATCAATTGTTAAAATAATGATTGAACTGCAATTGCAGGCATTTAATACCACCTTTAAGAAAAGGTTTAAAGCGAAGTTGACTGACAACAAGAACGGATAAGCGATACAAGAGTAACATGTGAGGGATAGGGTAGCCTATAATGACACCCATGGTTTAGGACAAAGAAGTAAGTTGAATGCTTTGTAGTTGGCTCTGTTAAAAGTGATTTTAAGGTCAGCGGCTGATGCCTACATAATTAAGAACATTGTGAATGGTCATGTTGTGAACTAATTCCATATAAAATATCAAAGTATTGGATCTAGGAGAGGTATAAGTACAATGTTCCCAAAGGACTACTGAACCCAAAAAATAGATTAAGTCCTGGTGTTGGTAAAGTTCCAGGAGGGTACCTCTTAACTAAAGAAATGTGGTTAAGTCATAAAAATAGACCTCTGAACTTCAAAATCTGGTTGAGTAAAAAAAGACCTGCTGACCTAGAGTAGGTAAACAAAAAGATGGACCTGTGAACCATTTATAAGTTTAAAACTTAATGCAAAAAAATGACAAGTAAATTTATACAAAGGAATACAAGATAAAAAATCATACAGAAAAACTATATATTAATATTAAAATTAGTAAAAAACATATTTAAATATCAATTTTTATTGTTAATCATATAAAAAGCATCAGGTGATGTGTTTTATGTTTTTGGTAGGACTAACTCAGGTTAAAACTGAATCCTCTGAAAGTAGTCCTGAGGCGCTAAAAGAAGCAAATATCACTAAAATCATAACAGATTGAAACTGTATTCATTAAAATTAGTCTCTAGGAAAAGATACACTCTGATTGAAAAAGGAGAGCCCAGCCTGAGGGAATACAAGGAACAAGGAATCAAAGAAGCTGCCCAAGATGTTCCTTTAAATAATGAAGTATTATATAACCCTGACTTGGGTAAAACAGGTTAGACCTTTTATCAGCAAAACAACTGAGCTAGGATAGAATTCAAGTGGCTGTAGGAACTGCACTCTGCAGAGAGTCAGTGAGGAGTACACAGGGCAGAAACGTATAATTAGAAGGATAACCCAGAGATGCATTGAGCAAGGAAAGGAGATGGAACCAGAAAAAATCTAATTTATATCATGATGGCAGAATTAGTCAGATTAAAGCTGCGTATACCCCCAGAAATTTTTCATCACTGTATAATCTGGTCAAGCGGGGGGTGTTAATATCAGAAAAGTCCACATTACCTAGTTTAATTGATTAAAATTAATCTGCTTGTACACTAGAGGATTTATCCCACTTGAAGATGTGGGAGTTATCAATTCTGTACAATAACAATTATTTAGAGTATTATCCTGATTGATTATTAGATAATAAACTGTAGATCCATCAGATCAATATGCCAGATTGCTTAATCCTTGTTGAGGAGATCGTCACCAATAGCGAGTAAATTAGGTTGTCAATATTACAATTTAAACTTAATTAGTTTAAATGAGTCAATCAGGTTAAGTTACTAATTGAATAAGCGGTTTATGCTTTTCTGGCGAGTTATACAACCTGTAATAAAGCAACTTTTAAGTTAACATTCTCAGGACAAGTCTTCTGTTTATGGGTAAGATTACCCTTACCTAAGCAGGTTGTTACATAATAAGGGTAATTTGATTTGAGTTGAGCGAAGGTGCTAGGAAGCATTCTTTGTTTTAACTCAGAAGAGTCACATAGAGAGTCATTAAGCGAAATAAATTAAAACAGATGCTGAAGAATATTGTTTTGAGTGAACCTAGAGTATAAGTTTATATTGATGGCTGCTGTATCTGATAAGAGGCGCCACCAAAGAGTTGGGTGCCAAATTCCCTTGGTTTTTTTCTTGATAAATCAGTTCTAATTAAAATAATTATCTACCAATAAAGTTTTAAAAAACTTAAACTGTTTGCTGTTGTGATTAGAATTGAAGAGGACAAGAAGATCCTTTGCTTATATTTGTGATCTATGTGGACTCTGCATGACAAGAAGTGTTGGAAGAACATCTGAACCTGAGCCAAGGTTAAGTTATACCAAAGAGGTAAGAAGTCCTTTTAGTGTTATCAGAATATTTAAACTAGATTAGGACAAGCACTAGTTTGTCATTTGACCTAAAGGCCTTCTTGGCGTAGGTAAACTCAACTAGAGTAGTAATTTCTATACTACTACTGCTCCAAATAACCATTTATAGTTAAGTTAAACAACGCACATGCAGATGCATGGCAGTTACCCTTTTATTTGACACCACTAGTGCTAAAAAAGAACGCACATGCAAGAAACCTGTGCAGTTGAACTAAGGAGCTGAAGCGAGCTACTATCTAAAAGGAGGAAACATATCATGAAGATTTAACAATTGATGATCAATTGAGCTACTACCAGTTCCTAGGTTTAACACCACCTATCTCTTGCACTATGATAGAAAGTTTCCCAAAATTAAATCACTTTTTAAGTATTAATTCATACATATACTGATTGATAAAATTCAGTTTTTGATTTTTCTCATAAGACCCAAAATAATGGGTCATTAAGTCAAAAATGGTAAGTGAAATTGTTAGGCCAAAAATCCCCATTTTACTTATAGTTATAATAAAATTTGTAAATTAGTCAGATTAGTTATAAAATCAAAATTTGGATAAACTTAGGCGCAAATCCTAAATTTCAAGTTTTATATGTGTTATAATTTTGGACAGTATCACTAGATCCGTCAGCTATTCACACAGGTTGAGCCCTCTGAGCAACAGACGGACAATTTGGGGATTGTCAGTCCTTTGGACGCACTTGAAAATAGATTAAAATAGGAGCAATTGCCCCAACCGGTTCTTTTATTTATTTTTATAAATACAGTGTCTTTTGCTGTCCCATCTCATCTGCCTAAAAAAACCTCCCTCTCTCAATCACCCATTTTGCTTAAATACATCAGCTTCTGGCGATACTATTTCTCATTGTTTGGGTTATTTTTTTAGTACTAGATGGTCCCAACCCATTGCTTGGGTTATTCTATTCCAACAATTTTACTCAAATTTGGCTTGTTATTCTTAATCCGCTGCCGCCCTATTTGTAGGTGATTTTACTTTGTATTTGTCAAAAATCAACATCACCTTATCGCCTTATCACCTTATATAGAGGTGATCTAATAAACTCATTATATCTAATAAGACCTGTTGTATCCCAATATCGCCTCATCTCAAGGCAATCAAATATTTGTAACTGATACTGTGTTCAGCAGATTCTACCCAGCTGTCCCAAGACTATCATCCAGTCATATCAAAATTGTGACAATATGTATGATTAATCTTGCAGTTAATCCAGTCAATTATTAAAATTTATAATTTTATATGTTAGCTTTGAAGCTTTGATATATTAGTCCAGTATAAATAAATATTAATTATATGATTAGTCCAGAAACTATATCAACACTTCCCTAGCTTTGACTAGAATATAAGTGAAGTACTTATCTTCTTTCTTTATAATATTTTAAAGCGCTAACTCAGTACAAAATAGCTCGCCTCTCTTAGCTGAAAAAATAACAAACACAAAAAAAATTTTGAGGCTTTAAAATTACAGTGTTAATTTAAAGCATTAAATCTTTCTTAAAAGGAGTTTGTAGCATATGATATATATCTTTTCTTTCTTTATTTTTATCTTATTTTTTTCTTGATTTAAATATATATATCTTGGTTTATATTTTATATTTTTTTAAGTTGCATTATTTACTCACTAATAAAAAAAATATAGTCTAAAGAAAAGAGAGCGATTGGCAAAGTAGTTATGATACTTAAAAATCTTATTATTTATGGGCATTGCTATGTTAACACCCTTTAAACTTAATGTATCGTTTTTTTAACTTTGTCCCTCTGCCATCATATCTTAATAGTACGAGGTTAATTTTAATCAGCGGTTTTTTGTTCCCTTTAGGATCATGTGCCTGCCACTAAAAGCAATTCACCTCATAAACATCATCCAAAACTATATGATGAATGAATAACAAGGCAACGTTGCCTGAGTTTCATTTTATCTAGTGGGATTGTTGCTTCTGGCACAATAGATTATCCTTCTTCTAATTTGCATACTTTTTACCTCATTTAGAGAATCAGCTTATAGTACTACATTAATATTCCGCTGGTGAAATTTTTGAAGCATACTTTCCTTTATGATTACAACTGTAGCAAGTGAAATCAACCTTTGAGCGCTTTGCCTTTGTAACATCAGTTTGTTGACTTTTCATATAGTTATTGATTAAATTTGTTTTTTAATTTTGAATTGATTAAAAAAATTTAACTTAAACTTGGCTCCAGTGTTAGGCAGTCCAAAAGTTAGAGAGTATAGTTGTAAGTAATTGACCAACTCATATGATGTGAGGTTCTGTACAAATGCTAATAATATGGTATTCATCAGGTTTTGATAAGGTTGAACTGCATATTGCAATTTAATCTTAGCACTAAAATCAATCAACACCTTGGGCCTAGAAGAACCTGAGTTTTTTAGTAAATTGGCCAGCAAACTCAGTAACTTTCTATTATTTTTGAAACTATATACATAAACTAGCTTTTTAAGTTGCTTTTTTTCAGGGTTACCTAACATATAAAGAATAGCCTCTTTGCCTCATCAAAAGTAAGGTTGTCATCCAAATGCGGCATGACTAATTTAATGCTCCAATCATTCAAGCAGTTGATGATTATAGCTGCCTTATTCTGGTCACTAGAATCATAAATGACCATTTTAAATCTTTTGTTAATAGTGATCATGCTTTTATTATCAAATACGAGCAGATGCAAAGGTGTGCAGTTGCCATTTTCTTTTTCAGATTAATTATAACTACTACTTGGCTGAATTAGTATGGGTGTCTCAAAATGCTGAACCTCAGCGCCCTAGGTATAAGTTTTCAGATGGGCCATGGCAATCATATTACTAGGTACTTGCTGACGTGGTCTTATCAACTTCTACATTGACCTCAAAAATGTACTCTCATTATATTTATAGGCATTACTAATATAATTTGTTTTCAAACACAGTGACATTGACCATTTATCAGTTTTCTTTTAAAATTTAATTGTATTGTTTTCTCAGTTCATGCGGTGACAGTTCCTATCTCTATAAAGAAGACTCTTTATTTTACAACTTTTAAATATGACGTTTAAGTTCCTTAATGTTTTTCTAATTCATTAGTTTAATCTATCTGATGAACCAATTCTTTTACTAGACTTGGCATTGTATAAATTCGGAAAATTGCTATAGATTAGGGATTATCCACTGCTTGCCATAGTCACCATCTGTGATCTCAGCCATGAGAGCAATGATAAAGCTTTTTTCTACTCAGATGGCTGGTTCTTTATTTCGTGATAAAATGGAGGTTTAGGGTTTTTTGTATGAAGACTATAAAATTATCTAAAAAAATACTTAATTAAATATAAACTTCTATACTAAAGACTGAGGGCTGTCCTCTTCTATTGACTATATAAAAACGGCTGCCTACCTTCTAATTTTTCTTAATGAAATGTAAAAGATAAAAAAGGCTAAAAGTGTTAAAAAAGTGAGTTTTTTATTTAGTTAAATCTAAACTCTTATCTGGCATCTCTCAAGTTCAGTCTTTGGGCTTAAATAGGTTTACTTCTGATGCTAAATTCATCTTCGCCCTTAACTCCTATCTTTACCCCACCACTTAATCAGTGGCTCATAGGAAGCTTCCTAGGGTTTTTTCCACATCTGAGGCTTCCTGCTGTACACTCAGCTCCACATCTGTAAATAACGTCTTTCTGACATAAGTAAATAATTATAAGTTAGCTTCTCCTCTGATGCATATCAAAAAGGATAAACCATTAAATTCTTGAACTATGATAGCAGAGTGCCAAAAATTGAATCACTAATTAAAAATTAATTCAATCATAACCTAATTGACATCAAAATCTATCTTTGACTCAACTAAAAAGGCAGCCAATATGGCTTAATAATTCAAGTATATTAAGTGAATTTTCTAGGCAATGAATCCTTAGTTTACTTGTAAGAAAGTAATAGAGGCGGGTCAACCTTGGAACAAATATACCACACCGAGATTTTTTCATAGCCAGTAAAGATTTCAAACATTTGTTGAACAAAACCTGCACTAGAGTGGAAGCAGGAATTACCCTGCCAGGCTAACTTCCTCCTCAGTTTACTTGTAAACAATATTTGAGGTGGATGAACCTTGGGACAAATATACCACGCTGAGAATTTTTCTAGCAGTATAGTTTTGAGCTCAAAACCTACACTAGGGTGGAAGCAGCTTTACTTGCCAGGTTAACCATCCTTTCCCAAGTCTACTTGTAATTATAATAAATTTATAAACTAATTAAATGTCTATTTTTTAAATGTTGGAATTTTTTTACTTAAGTGTAAAGCCATATGTTTACGTTTGATTTAGTTAGTTAGTATTCTTGTGATTGATCAATTTATCCCCCTTTTGGGCTGGGAACCACTAGTGCTAAAAGGTGAATAATCAATTTAGTTATTAAACTCAGAGCTTGATAATTTAGCCGCAAAGCCACAGTTTTACTCCAATAAAAATTATTTTCAATCTTGCAATTAATCCAGTCAATATTTCAATAATATGGTATCCAGAGCTATGGTCAAGGAAAAAATATATCTCAAATTGTGGGGAAGCATGAAGTAACTCCTATGTATTGGGAGCATTGAGGCCCAGTGGTTCCATAAATGATGTAATGGGGCAGATTGGGCACAATCCTAATTTTCTTTAATATTTAGACGAGATTTTGTTCACTGAAGAACCACTATATATTGGGAAGCTTGAGAATCTTATCCTTAACCATGTGACACATGATCTAACTATTGAATTAAGGTGGTAGGATGAAAAAATTGGCGACTTATCATAATAATAGGCAGAAACATTAAGTTTAATAAAAGTATTGTTTAAATCATGGTTCTAGGGTTCTCCAAAGTGAACTATGTGGGGATTTCAAACTTGTTTAGAGGCTAAACAAGGAAAGGATCAGCATGAAGAGCATTTAACTTGATGCTGACCTTTTTTTTCCCTACTGTTTACAATCCACCTCTTACAACCAATGGTTTTAGCACTACTACTTAGTGTCAACGTCTTCTACAGCAGGAGCAAGTTGAAACTCCTTAATCCTTGTCCTCCAGCATATGCACTCCTGGTCTAGGTGCGGCTTGAACTGTGGAGGGTTACTTTTTCAAAGTGGCCGTGGGGATCTCATTGAGCGCCTCTTTGATGTCACAGATGCAAGTAAAAATTCGCTTAACTCCTAATATATATGAAGTTGAACATTAGGAAAATAATATAAAGAATAAAGGACGGCAATAAAGCTTCTCTAAATGTATAATTAATAGCAGCTAGTGGTTTCATTCCAGCATAGCATACTTGAAAAATCAAAGAAGGTTTTTTCTCTGTTGAGGGAATGTCCATGAAGGTTTATTTTGACTGAAAGGGTCTGATTAGAGCCAAAATCCTGTACAAGAGCGGTCTTGATCAAGGCTTATGATTGGCATTCAAAAAGGTGTGGGGGTCAAATCTCACATGCTTCACCACACATAAACATGAATAAATATGCTTGATCTTTTGACATTCATTGACCTTTTATAGTAATATTGAAAGCATTAAAAACAACTCAATGCTTTTTATCTTGGAACAGATTGTTCCTTGGCTTTGGCTTGAGAGATGACCCGACTTGTGCAGAGAGGGCATAGATGCCAGCTTTAGTAATATGGCTTGAATCAGTCGAATATGACTTATATATGTGAAGGGGCTTGCTGGTTATTTCTCTCAAAAATCTCTCTATGTTCTCTTGCATTTCATCCCAGATTTATTGAGTGCGCTGGCGTCACCACAATAATTACTTTGGGATTTTAAGTTTAGATTTTGAGAATCACAGAAATTGAAGCTAGATACAAAATTTGTCTAAATCTGTTTTATCTCATTTTAAACATTTGCCATAAAATTTCATGAACTCTCATAAATTTTCCAAAGTCAAATGCGTCTAAGGTATTGGCAGGATTGATGGGCCTTCTATTAGGGTGAACTTGACACTCTTGTTTAATGATTTTAATTTGTTTCTAAAGGTCCTACAACTTTTTGAGCTTTACAATTGGGGCCCTCTGAGCCTTCAGCCAAGAAAACTATTGGCATAGGGGAAAGCCCTCTGGAGCCAAGATCGTCCCTCAGCCCCTTTAAGACCTCTTGGACATTTAGGGCCTTCATGGTCTTTAAGTCCCCTAGGGCTTTCTATGTTAGTTTCACTTTGGTGCTGAAGCTGATGAAGCAGGAATTCTATGTGACATAATCATTGCATCAAAATGATTTCCAAAGTTGAGGTTTAGGTGGTAGCCTCTGAAGCGGCATTGTGGATGTACTTGTGTACCTCAGAGACCACACCCATCAGTTTCTAAGTAATGTGGGTGTCAGGATTTTAACCAGATGAATCCTTTTTATAGTAGCCAAAATTAGGAGTTTCAGTTAGTTGGGCATAATTACTGGCTAATTGCCTAGTTCAAAACTATTTAATATTATATGTTAAATTGAGTTTAGGTTCGGTGGAAGCTAAGTTCGCTGCCAAAATGCCACCTGAAGATCATTGTGGGAGTTCTCAGCGGAAAGCTGATGAATATGTTATGAATCATATGAAATGGTTCCATCATCTAATTCAGAGCAACGGCAACTCATGCTGAGGATGCTTGAGATCCTATTTATTTATATTTATATAAATTTACCAGCGACTTATGTGAGGATGGATTGACCTAATTTAATATTTGGTGATCAGATGAGCAGATCTGGAGGGAGTCGCTATGAAGTATGAATGAACAAGTTTCCAATCTGATAGAGTTTTGGCATCAAGAGGCTGATGAAAATTCCAGTAGTTAATTGGCCAAAGAGTACTTGGGCGCAGTAGCCCTGGAAGTAGTATAAATAGTCGTTCATTCCCTCCTAATAAACATCTCTCGTTTGCCCATCTTTCCTGTTTGTTTGAAGTAGCTTAGTGCAACTAGAGTGGGGAAGGTGTTATAGGAGATCCCCAATAGGCATGGGTGTTCACGCCTGGAGTGGCCAGCGCTACCAGCCCCATAACTCCTCCTTATGAGGAACTGGTGGAAATCTGGCTGGCTGGCTACCATAAGATGAGCTGCATAGCCACCAACCCTAGCGGGGTGCAGTGCGGGAGGTGCCATAGCCACCCAAGAAGGGGGATGGACTCGCCGGGGCATGCCCAGATGGGTTGGTGAAGGGTCGTGAGGGTGGGGCAGCATGGAAGTGCCTGAGCCGCCCAAGAAGGGGCAGGACTTGCCAGGGCACATGCTGAGGATGCCTGGGGCTAAAGGTGAAGCTTTTGGTGGTTAGTTGGTGGGTTGGACGCAGGACTTGTAGGGGTTGGTATGCCAATGAAGCTGAAACAGAAAAGGGCCACCAGTCTTCATACTGATTGGCCTTGAAAACAAGCAGAGCCCAGGGTCGATTTTACTACAATGGTGCTCACTACAGGGGGCTTCGCTGGTGGGCTGCTAGAGTAGTTGGAGGTTTTGTTATGGAGTGACAAAAGTCACTGGTCAAGACCAGTGCTCCTTCTTGAGGGCGCTGGGAGGTCTTGAACCACCATAAGGGTGGGTCACACTGAAGGATACATCTGGATAAGTGGAGGGCAATGTTGGGATTTTAACCAGATAAATCCTTCTGATAGTATCTGAATTAGGGGTTTCAGTTAGTAAGGCATAATTACCAGCTATTCGCCTAGTTTACAATTTAATGTTATATGTTTAATCAAGTATAGGTTCGGTGGAAGCTGCGTTTTCTGCCAAATTGACATCTGAAGATTATTGTGGGACTTTCTAGCGGAAAGCTGATGAATCTGATATGAATCATCTGAAATGGTTCCATCATCTAATTCAGAGCACCAGTGACTCATGATGAGGATGCTCAAAATCCTATTTATTTATGAATTTATATACAATTGACTAGCGACTTATGCTGAGGATGGATTGACCTAATTTAATATTTGGTGATCAGATGAGCAGATCTGGAGGGAGTCACTATGAAGTATGAATGGACAAGTTTCTCTGGACCATCTAGTATTAAAAAAAAAAAATGGACAAGTTTCTGATCTGATAGAGTTGTGGCATCAAGAGGCTGATGAGATTTCCAGTAGTTGATTGGCCAAAGAGTAGTTGGGTGCAGTAGCCAGAAAGGAGTATAAATAGTCGTTCATTCCCTCCTAATAAACATCTTTCATTTGCCCATCTTTCCTGTTTGTTTGAAGTAGCTTAGTGCAACTAGAGTGGGGAAGGTGGTATAGGAGATCCCCAATAGGAGAAGGTGATCACGCCTGGAATGGAAGGTGCTGCCATCTCCCATGCCTCCTCCTTATGAGGAACCAGCGGGAACCTGGCCAGCTGGCTACCAGCAGATGAGCTGCATAGCCACCAACCCTAGCAGGGTGCAGCGCGGGAGGTGCCATAGGTGCCCAAGAAGGGTGATGGACTCACTGGGGCATGCCCAGATGGGTTGGTGAAAGGTCATGAGGGTGGGGCAGCGTGGAAGTGCCTGTGCCGCTCAGGAAGGGGGCAGGACTTGTCGGGGCACACGCGAGGATGCCTGGGGCTAAAGGCGAAGCTGTTGGTGGTTAGTTGGTGGGTTGGACGCAGGACTTGTAGGGGTTGGTACGCCAATGAAGGTGAAACAGCAAAGGGCCACCAGTCTTCATACTGGTTGGCCTGGCACACTAGTGGAGCCCAGGGTCAATTTCGTGACAGTGGGTATAATTATAACCAAAGACCCCAGAATCCAACAAGAGATTTGACTTTGGGCGTCATAATGAGGTCTAAGTTGTCCTGGATAGCTTCTTAATTGTCACAAATGGAAGAGGAGGCGTGTCCATAAAATTTGACTAAGATGGAGTTAATCGCTTTACATATCCAAGATTTGTAGAATTTTCAATGATGTAGTACCACCAATTAGAGAAGATGACGCTGGGCTGGATGTACAAATTGCCAGAGGTAGGTTTCTTCTCCGCCAAACAACTCAATATTAGCTAGGGCAGCCAAGCTGTAAAGTCTTTGTATGTAGGAGGGTACATCAGAATATTTTAAAAAATAGACTGGGGCATTGCAGGGTAGATTTATCAGGAGGATGTTGGATAGATCACCTGATTAATTATTTAAAGGTTGAACTGACAGGGTCTTAGCATGAAAAGGTTAAACTCAAAGTTAGCCAAAGATTCTAGGTTCTTCAATTGAATTGGGTGTACCAATAATCTATAAAGTATCATCCCAACAAGTAATTCTTTAATTCCCATTGCAGGGTATCCAATCTCAGCATTAGCTTCAAAGTTTTATGATCAAATTTAATACTGGGTATATCTTGGGGAGCCACTGTAATGAGCACCCTGTTTTCAGGTTTTCACCAAAAAACTAATATAAATATTGCAGGTGTCATAGAATAGGTACAGAAGTCATGAGTCATCTTTTGGGATGCCTTGACTGATCAGAATGGCTGGAGAGAGGTGATGCATAGCACTTTTGATTTTTCAGGGTTTAATATATATGCACTATCCTGGGTTACAATACTAAAAATTGTAACTATGTAAAGAGGTAAAATTTGATAAATTCACTAGAAATATACGTAAACCTGTACTTGTTAAAACTTCTAATATTCTTAGGCCAATTAGGAGTTCTGTGGTGGATGGAACACTCAAGTCCTCTTCATTCAGGATCTTCACTTCTCATCCAGTATGGGGGTCAAGCTGCAGCCAAATCCTTTGATTGGCTTTGCGATTGTTAGCCTTCCACTGTATGAGGGTGTCCAGATGGCTTCCAATGGTGTCAAGACGGAGTCTCAACTCGTGATGATTCCCAATATCCTTCCATTAATTTTTGCCTGCTTAAGGACAAGGTCTCATTTGGCAACAAACTATCTGATTCTGGAAGGCTCGACTTCAGAGGAGGACAGCCAAACATTTATTGGTTTAATCCTGAGATAATTTGGGCCATTCTTTAGTATGAACGCCAAAACTTATAGATATCTGAGTTATTATGTTGTTGGTTTTTGTGAGATTTTACCAACCAAGATGATATTTTTGCTTACAAAAGCAGTGTCTTTTTTATTTTGACTAGACACCCTTATTGATTCATGAATGGATATCAAATTATCCAAAATTATTGAGAACATTGTGGCCTTTGCAGTAGCTACATTCCATTTTAGAGACTTTTAGAGAGTTTTTAGATGCTTTTTTAAAAGCTTAGTTAAGCTAAAAGTGTTTTTGCTTTTATTTAAAAAAACTTGAAATTAATCTGAAAAAAGTAAGATATTAGATTTAACTTTTATATCATCTTCAAGCTCTGTTGTAGACATACTTTTCTATATGATGCAGGAATGGACCTTTAGCAAAGTCCAGATATAGAAAAAGTTTTAGTTTTTTAGGTGATATGCTGAAAGATTCAAACTGCTTCTTTTTGGGGAAACAAACATGGAGGCGAATTATTTGGAGTCATAATAAACATTGGACCAAGGTTAAGTAGATGTTAAAGCATCTTTCTTTTGCTTTAATCACTTATTTTGATCAAATTTGTGATTGTAATTAAATGTAGTTAAGAAAGTTCTTGTTGTTAACTTTGTGACCCTTATTATGAATTTTACAATTTTTGGCGCCCACTTCCCCTTTGTGGGGTGGCGACGCCACCTTCTGGCATTTTTTAGCCACTGCCAAAGAACACTCAGGCTGGCTTCGCTAACCCACCATCCTACCAGTTGCTTTAGCCTCCTTTAGATCTTTCTCAACACCTAGCGCGCTCCAATGCGGTGATTTAAAGCCCCTTGCTTCCCTAGAGCAACCTGTACTATATATTTAGGTGAGTATAGGAATCCACTTTTCCTATGTGAGTGTTGTCATCATTAAGATGGTGCAGGCGTGTATATATTCTGCCATTTTTATCCATTTCCGACCCTTTGAGGGGCAATTGACCTAGGCTTCTTTAGTGAAGCCAAGTCTATTGTCACAGTAACTATGAAGCTTGTTTATAAAACTCAAATTTCCACTACCTGTACTTGGCTGCCAGAAGATGCCACTCTGGTGCTCCAGTTTGGCAGGCTGCCAAACTACCTCTCTATTAACAACTACGCCATGATATTATGGAAGGATTTCCCCTTACAGTGCCAATTCCTTCCTCAAGTTTGTTGCTCCCAAAGGGCAGTTACCTCAAAAGCATTAAACTTTTTGTGACAATTAGCCCCTCCCACTATGACGTCCACCTTAAAATCCTTAATACTAGGATCCACTCTGCCTCATACGTTTGTTATAGCCTGTGTAGAGAACAGAGACACACTCTGCCCCTTGTGCTTTTTTTGTATAACAAAACGCAAGTGCCGCTCCCTTATCACCGTAGCATCTTCTGATACTGCTCCATCCCATTTAGGCCCACCACTGATCAGGTGGAATATTTTATGGGGGCTTAATACTCCCTTCTTTTTCCACACCTCTTCAGCTGCAACTCCTAATGCGCCATCAAATCAGCTGCGATTTTCCTAACCTGTTTAGAAACAGATTGCTTCTCAGGCCCCTATAGAATATCTTAGTCAGTAGTTTGAAGGCCAGATACTCCTTCCTCAGACAACCAACTCTTGTTGCTGGCCAAAATCTGCACATATTGAACCATTTATAATTATCAAATGTGTCAATTAGAGCTTTTCAAACCTTTTGCAACTACACTGATCTCAATTTTTGAAAAATTTATCCTTAATCTGATCTTTATTGCTGTTTCTGCTCTGATAAGGGCTTTCTGATTTATAAAACGTATTAGCTTGCTATTGAAACGGCCACTGCCCCCACCAACACACTAAATTGCCAGTCATTCCACAAGACCATGGAGTCTCTTATTGTGAGAGTCCATTCCTGATATCACAGCTGACGTCTTTGAGGAATCCTAAGATGAGATTAAGGAGCTTCAATTTCTGTGTGACGCTCATGCACTGATACCACCAACAATTGGCGAATTTTCATCCCCAATTACCCTAAACTAAATAAGCTATCAATTTTCATGTGAATGTGAATTCACCATATATACCAATTTCCAGCTTGCTCATATGTTGAGGAAATGCACACTGTATGCCTCATAGATAAATACAGAATTAAGCTCTTAAACCTTCTTTTATAATCCGCTGACTCCCCCACTCCCATTTTGTTTCTCTTACATATGCCTTCAGGTCCATGGCGGACAGATTCACTACAACCCCCCATCTGATGCCCTTCGGGCTTGACGTCACTGCACTTACCATAGTTTTTTTAAGTTTATATGTCCCCTCTGCAAAAAAACGTGTGGATGCATCCCTCTCAGATTGGGCCCCACTAGTACTAGAAAAATACATTGACGGTAACTCCTTTTCAGTCTATAAGAAAGGCTTGAGTTAGAAGTTGATATTGCACTATACTATTTTGTCATAGCTTCTATGTTTACATGTAGCTTTTAACAAATTATAGTGGTAAATAATTAGGAAAATTAACAACAATATGATATTTAGATATATAGCAATTATTGATTACAATTTTTTCTAATTAATCAAATGAGGTACACTACCGAAAAACTTTATTTTTACATTTAGATAATTTATATTTTAGCTTAATGTTATATTCACCAAGCTAACAACTCCACACAATCACATCATGAAAAACTAAGATTTTTAAGATCAACCTCTTAGAGGTAGTGTTAGGACCAAGAGGGCAAAATTATTTAACTAAAAACCCTTGCAGTTTCTGTGGAACCACCTGAGGCATAAGGCAACAAGGACTACAATGACTTTAAGCCCTATCTGACAAAGGTTCAATTGTTTTAGTGGGAGCATGTTAGCCGTAATTTACATCATGATACTTATAGTTGCTGAACAGAAAGGCAAAAAAATCTAAATCTAAAGTTTAAATTTTTAATTATAATCAAGTGGAAAAGAAAATAGAACAAAATGGACCAGGACCATTACAAGAAAAGGGCAATGGCTTATAAGGGATATGGGATTTGAGGGGGTTATCACACTGTTTGTGAGTGCTTCATCCTCTTCTTGGGCTTCAGATCTTTTCAATTTGTTCCTGGGAGGACAGGTTTAATACACAAAATGGAAGTGATTATTGTGGTTAATAATGGTGATGGGGCATGCCATGATTGACTGCTCCCCAATTAGGTTAAGAAACAATTTCAAAAAATTTTCAGATTGAGACGCACTCCACCCATGGCACCCCAGCATCTGATTGACAACAGGAAATAAAAAATGAGATATCATCGAAATAAAAAAGAAAGGGATATAATCAGAAAAAATCCCAAACTTGCCAGCGCATTAAGTCATTTACTTGTGTGCCAGCTCTCATCACTTTTGCTTTTCATCAACTTGCTCAATACGTTATGCAATGGATATCATCGCCTCATAAACAAAAAAAAATGCAACTATGCCTCCTTATGCTGCATGCCGTGATGCTCTCACCCCAATGTTGTCTGCCATGGTCCACCAGCTAAAGCAGGCACCGGATAAATGTTCCTTAAGCTTCCACGCCTTCTGATATGGCTTCCTAGGCAGATAATTTAGGGACAATATTAGTATTTTTTTAATTTAAGATAATCCCTTTTTTGAATCTACAAATAAAGATGCGTGGCAAATCCCCCTTTTGGGTTGAACACCACTAGTACTAAAAACAGATTCTTCTGAAATGTAAACTCTTAAGCTTTGTAAAAGATTGTAATTTATAACATAATAATTAGGATAAAGTTAGAAAACTTTAAGGAAATATATTTCCAGATACTTTTTCCCATCTGATATGGCTTCCTGGGCTGATAGCTAAGGTATCATATTATATTCTTTTAAAGCTAATAAACACTTTTTTTAGCACATCACTTAAAGCTCCGATGATGACCCCTTTTTTAGGTTAGGCTCCACCAGTATTAAAAAGTTTAGGTAATTGAGATGTTTATTAATTGAAGATTTTGGGACTATGTCAGTGTTGTGGGAGCACTAACCTAGAGTAGTATGTGCTTTCCTGCGGTGTAACTGAGGTATTTATTTACATAAGAGCTGATCAGCATAACATATAAACTGTTAGATGAAGTGGTATAAGCAGTGTTAATATAGGGTAAAAGTCATTGGAAATCCTAGCATTACCATATCCACTTTTAGCCAATTTCCAACAAGGTTGGACTTCCACGATATCACTGGCGCGAGATCAATTCTTTCTAGGAAGGGTAAAGCAATACTGCAACTATGCAACTGTGGGGAAGGGAACATAAGATAGGTATACCCTTTCTTGAGAAGCAGGTTGCAAATGAAAGAGATTGTGCGTTCTGTGGACATTGTATGTTGGGAAAGGTGGGACAACATGGGGATGGGGTGAAGCAGTGGCTGGAATGGCACCCAGAGGAAACGTTAGGTGGGTAGATGGTCAGAAGCCTATTATTGGGTACAGACTTAATGAAACTGAAACTCTCAAGAGGAGTACATGGTGCTGCATAATTTGTTGGAGTAAACTCCATTGCGGGTCATGTATGAACTTCACAATTAAATCCCAGAGGAACAGCTGAAAGCAACTGGAGTCTCTTGGCTGGAACTAGGAAATGTAAATCATTGTGAACATATGATATCATGGAAGGCAGTAGCTATAAAAGGTGATAGAGCTGATAAAGAGACATGATAATAAAAAGGTAGGCCCATGTGAGTGTAAAAGGATCTCTATGGACAGGAATGGCAAAAAGGGGAGGTCCACGCTGCACTACAGCAGGAAAGAAAATGCGATGGTTTGATATATTAGGACCAGGGAGTCCAAGCTTTTGGTGAAAAGACCTTGCAGATTCTATAAAACCACTATAAAAACAAGAAACAATATTATGATGCTCTAAGGCCTTTATCTGACAGGGCACACCTGTTATATTGGGTGCACATTGCCGCAGTGCACAACTTGATGCTTAAAGATGATTTTTAGACACACAGATAATTATCTGATATATGACTTTTAAAAACTAGAGAAAAGAAATTAGAACAAAATTGGTAATAACTCTCATAAGTGAGGACATTAATATTATAGGGGACTGGGAATTAGAGGGGCTACTGCGCTGTTCTTGTGGAGCTGCATCCTAATCTTGAGTTGTAGGTTCTATGCAGTTCACAATTGGTTGAAAAAAGTTGGAATTTCAAAATTTTCATGTTAATTGAGGTTGGGAGTGGTGATGGGGCACGACATTATTGGCTGCTCTCTAACTAATCCAGTAAACATTGCAACAATTCACCTGATATAGATGCGCTCCACTCACAGCAACACTGATTTTGATTGTCAATAGGAAATTAAAAAAGGTGGATTTTGGAGAAATAAGATAAAAGGGAGAGCCAGAATCTGCAGAATCTTAAAATTAGCTTTTGTAGAAAAAGTAAAATTTTACCAGAGAAATTGAAATTTAAAAAGGTTAGCAGAATCAGAAAATTAGGTTTTTGAAAAAGGGTTTTTTGAAAGAATGTCAAGGGTGTGTATTGGGATTTGACCTATTTTCAGAAGGAAGGGCTTCAAAGTTCAATTTTTAAGACAACATAATGAAGTAATAAATATCAAATTTATTTATAAAATTAGAGTTTAAAAATTTCTCTATTTAAATATAAACAAGTTTATTGATAGTACTAGGAAATATCATAGATAAAGGTTTATTTGATATCAAGCGTAATAAAATTAAAGATTATATAGATTATAATAAATCAGGATAGTCCAATTTATGAGACAATCTTACCTAATCCTACCGGTGGATAACTAGGATTTGTTACCTGAATTGTTAATTGATATTTCAAAGTAGTGATGGAATTTTTAATTTTTTCATATATTAATTTTATACCTAAAGTATATAGGTACAGTTATATATCATATACTAGATATTATAAAAGGAAAGTTGTTTTAACTACATGTAGATAAGAAACACAAATTGAGGCTTCACCCTTAATATGGAAATCTGACAGTGTGATAGAACTTACTAGAGTAGAATGTATCCTTTTGGCGATGTAACTGAGGGACTTCTCTTTATAAAAGCCTAATATATTCAACAATCACACAGTTAGGCATTGTGGCGATGGAGGCAATATTTCAAGAATAAATGTAGAAAGCATTGGAAAGCCTTATATCCAGCGAGACAAAGAAAGTCTTTTTTCCATTATAAAGTTCCAGCATCTATGATAAGAGCCACAACTCACAAAGCATAGTCGTTCTTGTGTTTGGATTTATAAGGTTCAGAGAGACAAGAATGGGTATTAATCCCTAGCAGCATTGTTACCACCCAGTTGTGAGGCTTAGTGAAGTTTTGGAAGGCCACCAAACTAGGAGCTTTGCATAATTTTTACCTTTCAGTAAAACTTTTATTCTATTATAAATCTGAAAAGTATATGGCACACCAATATAAAGACACTATAAGTATCTTAGCAAACTTAGATTCTGAAAATTAATAATAATTGTTACAGTATTTTGATAAACTACATACATTTTTAGTAAAAATAAATAATTAGCTTAGAGATGATTTTTAGAACCTTAAGATGCCTCAGATAGCATAGTTAATTAAAACTAATAGACTAGCTTCAGGGGTTTGTCCACTAAAATTTAGCAACAGATAATTTCTTCTCAGAAGTTTTCTAGTTTAAAATTACAAAATTGTTAAGTATTGTTCAGTTTGTATCTCTCTACAATTAGGGTGCATTTAATTACTCAGTTTAAATCAGTCAATCTTTTTAGATTATTTTATTTTTATCTAAATTACATTTTCCCTCTAGAAAAATTACACTCTGATGTATCTTGAAAATTAAGTACTAGATATTGCTTTTGTACACTAGCATTATGTTCTTAAGTCTTTATCATAATGTAAGTCTGTTTATTCAGTCCAAAATACTGAATCAGGTAATTCTTCTTAAGTTACCAGAAAGATTGGTTATATCGCCATAAGAAAAAACAGTATAAAGACATTTTAACCGCTTTACTAGCGACTTGACATGAAATAACAGAGAATTTAACACTTACATAATAAGGTGGTGATTTTGTCAAGGAGCAACTTGAAGACTCTAAAGAAACTATCTTAACTTTTTATGATAACACTAACCCTTTAGCGCATTTATTTATAACAGATGCTTATAATCTGGAAATGGCCCCATTGAGGATGGCTGGAAGCATATACTTCTTAGGGCATCATTTATTTACCAAGAAAAAACAATGACTCTGTGAAGCATTAGATCTTCTGATGTGGGCTGCAAGAAAGTGACACAGCACTAACATCTTGTTTGACACTTTGGTTGATTGGTAGAAACTTTCCTGAGTAATTTTTAGTATCTCAACAACACAAGGTCATGTAAGATCCACTGAATACACCTCGTGGACTACAAAGATGTTAAAATATAATGATAAATATGACGATCTAAAAGGGCATTGGCATCAATTAGGAAACAGCAGCTGCAAAGGCATGAGTTAACAGCTTCTGGAATGTTTTTCATGATGCACTAAAATTATGATACCATAATTGTAACGGGTCAAAGCCTTCTACATTGGCCCAAACCTGATAGGTATTGGAAAGCCAACAAAAATTCAAAATACCAAGTTTGGACCAAACATTTTATCAATGTAAAAATGGAATGTGAAATGCGGCCCAAAAAACCGGATATATCTTCATTTTGGGGTTTTCTGAAATTAAGAAGGCCTAAATACCAACCATTGGAGAAAATAAAATGCATAATGATTTAAAGCCACCTAAGGGTTGGCGAAAATTACAGCTTCTCTATCATATTAATAAACTGTTGATCTTATAAACTGCCAGGCATAACCAAGAGTTTCAGCATTAAACACTTACAAGAGTTCCACCAAGCTCCAGAAAGGTAAGTGCTTATGGTTGAGTCACATGAAAAATTCAAATGCAAAATATGACATTAGTCAGTTCATGACATCTCCCCTCATAAAGATGAGGCATCAGTAGGCAGCAGCGGAAGTGTGGGACAGTGTAAAACAGGCACTAGAGCACATTTTCTACAGGATAAGTGAATTGGGATCTGAGCCTTTTGGCATGCATCAGGGATAATGGCGCATTGGTGGATGTCTAAAGACACGCATAACAATCTAATTTAGGTACTGGTATGGCAGACAAATGGGAGGCAGATCAGAAGGGCTCACGTTTTGGACACTAGAGTGAACGGCGTTATGGTTGTGTGCATACCTAACCAAGGACAGGATAGGAGATGGGATTATAGAAGACACCATAAAGGCATGCGGACTTTGGACGTGGCACTTTGGTGGTGAAGGCAACAAGAAGATCTTATTATAATGTAATAAACCAAATCCTGCTTTATTTGCTAAGGATGAAAGAGATCAGCAAAGCCAATGAAAGCAAAACATTTTAGTTTGGACTAAACAAGCATTTTTATGTATAAATGTGTCTGATAGATGTGGCTCAAAAATCGGATAGCATTTCAAGATAGGGCTCTCTTGAAATCAGAGAGCGGATTTATAATAAGCATTGGAGAAAAATATTGCATGACAGGGAACTTTCATGAGATGTGACGGAAATTTTAGCTGCGCCATCATTCATCAAATTATTAATCTGTAAATTGAAAAGCAAAAAGGGTGGTTAGCCTGCAGGTAAAACTGCTTCCACCCTAATACAGGTTTCGAATTTTAAACCTGTACTGGCTAGAAAAATTCTTGGTGTGGTATATTTATCCCATGGTCGACCCATCTCAAGTAATGTTAAATTGAAAAGCAGAACCAAAAGATTTGGCATTCTACACCAATAGAAGTTCTGATGATCTTTTCAAAGGAAATTTATCATGGGTTAGTTGCGTTTTTAAATGAATGACAAAATTGACATTAGTTGGTTCATGACTCCACCCACAACATCACAATCTGAGTGCAAGGCTTCGCCTACTAGTCCCCCGCATTGTTCATCCTTACTCAGTAGTCCACTGAGCCCTACTAGTCTCAGCCTGAGATCAACTGCGTCAAACTACTGCTCCCTAAAGATCTCAGACCACCTACTCTGATTGGCAACCTGAAGCCTGAGGTAGACGCAACGTCATAATAAGTCCCACCCTACCCAAACAGAACATCTCATAAAGCTCATTCTATGGTGCTATAAAAGTAACAATGAACTCTTACTTATCCAATGGGAAACATGGAGGAGGCCATTAAGCAACCTCAGGATCTTCCTCTATACCATAATGGGAGCACCATCCTAAATTAGCAAACTAGATCCTCTGCTCTGACTTTTTCAACTAATTAACCTCTTTGCACTCAACATGAATTGCCACCTAAAGTCAATCTAGTGGACTTAAGAACTAGCCGCCTCACTGCTGCTATATGAAAGCTGGAAACCACAAAGGATGCGAGAGGAATAACTATATGTACTTTTGGCAGAAACATGGCCATGCATTTCATCAATGTGAATGGTTTACACGACTTCAAGTGTAGGTCCCACCTCTTCTGCAATTTCAGGTCAGCACAGATTGATATCGCTGATGTCAGTAGTCCTATATTCTTTTCCACAAACTTAATGCATGGAATGAACAGCCTAGTAGGCAATTCTTTGTGGATAAAGCATGTATCTCTTATTATATTAAACCCAAAGGTTAAAAATCTACTTCTTTTTGCAAATCTAGGTGGCAATTTTATATTAAGCAAACTCACCACCCCAGATTGTATATTTTTAAAAAAAAAATACATGCCAACGAGGGACAATAACTTAACAAGCTCCTTTAAGAGTTTTCACAGCTTAATTTACATGCAACACCATCCTCATGGAGACTTTCAATACTACTAAGTCGCGTCTGAAATTTCTACTCTCTGAAGCAAGGGATTTTATTGGCTCATGTTGACTTTATAACTTCCTTCGCTATAGCTGCTAAATATGATGAACTTCCCCCTATGTGTCTGGACTCAGTTATAAGAATAAAATCTAGTATGAAGGAGGGGATTTCAGTTCAGCATAGATGATAGGTATGGTACTGATTGGCCAATACTGGTTGACCTCATCTTTCCCATATCTTTCAACATAAAAATGGGTGATTTTAGATCACACATAATTGTCCTCACCACCACAAATAAACTATTTCTCATGTTTTAGCTAAGGTTTTTACCACCACTTCTCAACAACTTTTTTGTGGAGGACAGGCTATTTATGACCAACTGAGAAATTCTCAATTACTCAACCCTCTGATCAACCCCAGCGCTAGAATGGTGGTGACACAGGAGGGAATCTCCCAGGCCGCTTATAACTGCTTTAAAACAAAGATGACTTTATCTTTCACTAGATTTAAATGGCTAAATATAAAATCTGGCATCTGAGCTGTGATTTTTGACATTTAACCTCTCACTAGTCAATTTCTGGGAAGCCGCACAAGAGGCACTCCACTTGGAGCTTACCCTACAAAATGAGTGGGAAGCTAACTTAACATCGTCTCGCTATTATGCTAGTGGTAGCTCCCCATCCTTTGCTTCAAGAGAAGAAAGCTTGATAAAAAGTGCTGAAGATTGCTTTACTAAGGATCATCATTACCACCATGGACAAGGAGACAATCATTTATGAGCTTCACCGCTTTTACTCAACCCTTTTCTAATCCACCATGGTAGATTTGACAGACATCTGAGAATTCTTGTGGTGAATTCAATGCCACCCACTAACCTACAGGCTGATGAAGCTCTCATGGAGCCAGTTTTCATCCAAGATTCTATATACTCTTTTTCAGTTACCTGCAGCTCAAAGCCCGTGTCCTGATGGTAAACCCTTTTATTGTATCTTCTAGACCTGCGGTAATAGCTAAGGCTTTGTAATATTTCTTTCTACACTTAAGGTGTTGATGACTGGTGTTGACCAAGCATTTAAAATCAACCCTAATACATCTTCACATAAGCCTTTCCAACCTATTGCCCGCCTTTATTAATTAAATTTTCTTCAATCCACCATAAGATATTTTGTAACACATTTACCTTAAAATTTACCATTCATTACCCACACGCCTTTGATTTATGTTCCATTCCATTTCCGCCCAGGTTAGAATATTTAGTATATATTTTTGCTCATTCCGCTGTAACTACCTCCAAATCACTGATATGATATATGCCAAAAAAACAAGAAAGGTGTACCTGATTAATCAAATATTAAACTCACAATTTGCACACTCCATACGCTAGGTGTGGCTGTGAGCCTGTCAGTAGGCTAAAAGGGATATCATATAATAACTTGACTCTCCAGAGAAGGACAACAAACTTAGCACCTTCTGGATGCCTGTGAATATATAGTAAAAAAGTGCATGGTGGAATAAAGAAACTAATCGAGATAAAAAGGTCATGGAGCTATGAACTCTTGATACCCTAAGATTCCTGATGAAACTTGATTCTTTTTCCTATGAAGGATCTTCAGCAAAAATGAAAATACTAAATGATACTATTGCAAATCCAAAGACAATGGAAAAAAGTAATATATCTATATACAATATTTAAGCTCTCCTCAGAGGTTAACATCTTCATAAGCAGTACCTTATTATTGCATTATTTACCTGTTCTCTAGCTTCATTGTTATAACTCTTGTTGCAATATTCTGTGCTCACTACAGGTGCACTATTGCTAACACTATAAACTTGTATTAAAAATGAGCCAAAAAAAGCTGCTTCGCTTTAGCCTTTTTGGACATTTAAACATAAAGCCTATGGATCTGCAAGAGCCCAGTCAATATCATTTCCATCTTATAAGTCAGGTAATGAGGTGAATATACCCTTTCCTTGTGACTCTTTCTAATAAGAGCATTAGCTTCATATCCCTGTGACAGATGGCCAATGTACCCTATGATCACGTTGATGAAGTTGGGGTGTCTACTATTTTGGTACTGCATCTCTATTGACGCCATCAATAAGGATCAATTATGGATGTTTTAAACGTCGTAGAAACAAAGACTCTTTGTAGGCAAATTTTTACCTGCTTCACTAATGATAATGTCTGCCAGGAATAAAAAGATAACTGCAGAAAAAAATAGTTGAAATGATTCCCATTATATCCACACATCCATCAGACCATACGGATACTAGCTCAACACATCAAAATCATTGGATTGATTGGTTCCATGGAGGCGCAACAGTGTGACAACCACGTTTAGTAGATTCATTGGATGGTACCTTTTTAGAAGGTTCATGATGTTCTACACAATTAGCGCCATACCAACAAGGCCAATTAAAGAATAGATAATATAATAAACGAGTTAAATGGCAATATTTTCCATATTATTGGGGAAGTTCTGATTATACCAAAGTCTCAACACAATGGGTAGCGGGTGTGAACCACCAGTGTGCCCATGTTGAAACATACTGATAGTAGAGGGTGAGAAGCATATTACTGCAGAAGCTGCGAATCAGTAGTCCCATACCCAGACTAGAAGTTGGATTGACTAGGAAGGGGAGAGACTGAAAGTCATTTTACTCAACGCTTGAAAGTCTTAATTGATCATCACAACTAAATATAGATTACATAAAAGAGCTCATACAATAGTCATCATAGGCTTGGCATTAAAGAAAACTACATGGACGAATCATTGCAACTTTCTAGTAGCTCATACCATAAATTTGGCTTGCAGAATAAAATATTATGATCTCAAGGCCAGAAAAAAGCGGCTCTTACTGGAGAGAAGGCTGTATTGAAGGTCAGGCTCATCACAAGAAAAACATAAAAATAAGAGTTTGGGCAAACTGTGAAAAGTGAGTTTTACTGCCTCTCAAACATGTTGAACAGTTCCAGTACAAGATATAAGGGTATCCATAAATGTCATCAGGGCCATCCGCAAAAAGCTCAAAGTTAAATTCACTGATACATGCATATCTAGTCTAGCGTAATCATTTGTTAGATGACAAAGTGATAGGTAGCTGAATATCTCACTTTCTATTACCTCACTATCTACTCCACATACCAATATCCAATAGACACAGATTGCTGTAAGAAACAAACAAACTTAAAAACTTCAACAGCTTTGGTAATGTGAAACACCGCTGACCACGTAATACAGCCTGCCTGACTACCAGTCTGAACACGCATTAATTTCAGCCACATATTTAGCAACTTTAACCCATGTCAGGGCCGCAAGCCCTCTTTAAATTAAGTAAATACTTACAGTTACCATATTAATCCATTAATCTACTAAAAGTTTTTAGAAGAAGGGCATTGCCTATCTTCCCCCCCAACCACACTCCCCCTTCTAATATAATTGCTTAGGCTCAACATGGAGGCATTATGTCGTAATTTTTTAATATGATAATCCCTTTGCTTAGAACATTGCAATGAAAGGTGCATAGACGCTCACTCATATTGGTTTGGACCCATTAGTACTTTAAAGGTAATATATATACCTTTCTGTTTCTAATTAAGATTGATATGGAAAAATCAATTGAGATGTGTATCTGGCAACACTTTATAAAATAGCAGACTTGGTCTGCAATAGCTGGTAATGCCTTAAATCTGAGAAGCTGGCCTAAAATACCAAGAGCTTATTAGCTATTATGATTGAGGAGTTTGTAGGAGTTTACATGACGACTATAAGAAAGGCCAACTGACTCAAAATCTCTTTAAAAGGAAAAATATCCTGAGTTTTCAAACCACTTTTCCCTTGAGGCCCATCTGTTGTACAAGCTTAGTGTACTTAATAACTTTGACGCTCAAATTGTCTTATGCAACGCTTATGAGCCCAATAAGATGTTGTAACAAGTAATGTTACCTTTATTAAGCAAAGAACAAAGCGCTTCACAAACGGTGATCTACCTCAGCCATGTGGTGCCACTTTTAATGCACATAGAAAATGGTATAATGAGAATTGTATCTACCTAAACAAGCATCCTTAGCATGAGGCCAACCAGACAAGCAAGTGCCTCTAGATTTAGGAAACCCAACGTGCGATATTATGTGCAACATAGGCTGCATTAAATAGCATTCTACCCGTTAAAGATATGACAAAGGGGCTAAGCCCAATTCCAGCATGTGGGAACAATGAGCACTAAGGATTAGGTAAAAGTGTGGGTAGAGTAAGAAGGGAATATTATATCTCCACTGGAACCCAATCTATCCCCACTAAAGCACAAACCAGTCATCGTTTAATCTCAAAACAGTACCAAGAAAACTTTGCCGCGTCACTAGCAACAAAACAGCCTGTGATTGCTGACAATGTATTAGCAGTAACCACTTGTTTACAAAAAGACAGTAGCTTTAAAAAAGGTCATGGAGAAGGTATCAATAACATACATCCAGCATTTGGCAATACTACTAGTTTTTGCCTCCTATAAAATGCTAAAATTAGATGTAGTCAACGTGGACTTCACTATAGGAGAGTTAAGAAGTCTAGCATAACTCTATGAAGAGCTCTCAATCTACCGGTGTCAGACTGACAAACTCAGTGTTTTTCTAATAGTTTATAAAGATGATTACTCTTCTGAGCGTACGTACATATATATTAACTTAAGCAGAAGATGATTAAGGCCAATTTAGACATTGGGCGCCAATCACATAATTTTGACCGAGGTAGGTAATAATTTGGAATACTACCAAATACTAAATAATCTAGGAATACAGAATCTACGGGCCCAATTCAACCTCTTCTCTTGGGTCTTTAGAGCATTGACAAAGATTTTCTCTATATCATCATTTTCTCCCACCATCATCCTACCAAAGCAACATTATAAATTCTCATTTTAATTTCCTACATGAGAACATACAGGATTAAGACCTACTCTGATAGAAACACAAGCAATATTTGGTCAGTACATATGCTGTACTATAGAAGGGAAAAATCAATAGGCCAAGAGTTGATATCTTCTATTTGTCATCTTAGCTTATAAAGGATGGAATAGTACTATAAGATATGAAAATGTTGGCAGTTAAACACGAAATCTACCACACCTGATCTTTGATATAGATATATTCCGCTGAGGACCAGCTAGTGTCAGATTATACCTTCTGACCACCAAGTCATATATAAACATGAACAGATACACCTGAATATACCTTTTGGGGTATCTGGCGACATATTCGCACCATTCCATCAGTAGCACAAAGAGCCTGTCGCCATCCTAGAATTCATCATATCAAATCATGAGAAGTAGATGGTCTGGTAATCTGTATTTCTACCAAATTTAGGTGAAGTAACACGAAATTGTTGCTCTCATCCATATCTTACTAACCTAAGTAGTAAGAATTATACTTGATTTTAAAAATCTTGAGGAGTTCAGCTGAGAATGAGGATTGCAAGGCCGTTCATTCTTTAATACCTTGCATGAGTATATGAGGCTGAACAAAGATAAAAAGGACCAACTGAAGGCCCTACATGAGAAATTAAAAACAGTTTTGCAACGGATAATTCAGATATGGGATATGCACAGGACATAAGCATCATATTAAAATCAGAATCGATCCATCAATACGCCTCCACCCTATTAATCAGTTCAAGCTGCAAACTTAATTTTCAAAACAAAATCATCCACATAAACAAAAAAGGGTCCTATACTGTCTAAAAGCCCATGGTCTCTATCCCATCTAGGTTAAAAAGACTGAAGATGGCTTTAGCCAGTTGGTTATAAGCTAATAATTTTTTAAATAATAGAAATAGAATTTATCCCTCTAATGAAGATTGATAACTTGCTTGACCAGAGTGGATAGAGCAAAATACATCCATTATGTACTTAATATCGGGTGCTGGAAGATTAAGTTTTTAAAAAGTAGAATGTGACTATGATAATGACTCTGTGTCTAGCCAGCCCACTTTGATGCCATAAGTGCTGTGCAACACTCTTGCGTTATTTTCAACAGGCTAAAGACAGAGTACTGAGCTCTAAGATTTCTGTATTGTAGTGTACTTTGATTACACAAATTATTTTCTAGGAATTTTATTGAACATACAACAGGTTGAAAGACTTCCAATGGTTTGCCACTGCTAATCCCAAGATCAAGCCAATAAAGTTGAATTTCTTTCAAGAACAGCTTTTGTATCTTAGATTCGTTATTGACAAGCAGAGCTTACAGCTTCTTAGAGGCTAAAAAGAAGCCATAAAGGTGATTAAGAGCCCTGATAGTAAGAGAAATGTCAAAATCTTTTTAAAAGCCAGTTACTACTAGCGGTTCAATTAAAAAATACATTAAAATAGCGTACTTATTGTTCTATCTTCTGAATATAAATCCCAAATCAAGTGGATGAGTAGCTTTTAACTGGCTTCTGACAAGCTACAGGCTTGCTAATCCTACGTGCTGGCACTAATGTACTCAAATTTTTAATAAAACCACTACAATATAAATAATTCTATTCCTCATCGCCATGGTGCAGTGCTATCTCAACTTGATATGAGGGGTAGCACCCCATGGCTTACTATAGTCAAACGCTAGATGAACACAAAAAGAGCTACAACTTAACTTAAAAAAGAGCCTTTCAGAAATTTATTAAATGTAAGATTTTTAGGGTATACGTCCATGTGGTGCACTTCAAAGTGATAATCAATAACTACTCACCAAAATTTTATGAAAACCTTTCAGAGCCAGAAGGGCAATTGACCCGCGGGCATTGAATTGCAGGTTTTGATTTTGTAAAAACCATTCGCCTGGTGTGAAACAACAGAAAGCTGACAAAATATCCAAAATCACAAATTACGCTAACTTCAGACATGAAACGATCTCCTTTTTAGAAATTAAGACAATAGTACAGCTTGAACCAAAGGAGGTGCAACGTGCTATAGACTGAATGATGAAAAATACTGTCATAAAATCTTGGAACACTTTTAATTAATAAAGGGTTGGAAATATATGAGACTGCAACTGAAGGATCAAGTATATCTGAATCTTAGTGCCACAAAACCACAGGGCACACGGATTCAAGATGATGTATGGGAAACTGAAAAGTACTTCCACTAAAAGATAATTCAAACAATGTTCATAATGTCATTTGCTGTTATAAAATTTTCAAGTGGAAGACCATACTGTAAACTCAGCTTGTACCTACAATTAAATCATTTTCGTCTTCCATGCCATATTTATCAACATTTTAGAACCAATGCTCAATAGTGGTGGCTAGTTCAAGTTTATTGTGGTTACCATTGACCACCTTACAAAAATGATGGAGGACAAGGTTAAAAAATATGGGGAAAGTCATAACCTCCAAGTTTAATTTTGGATAATAGTATCTTTAGGCATGTATGTACTCAATCTATCAAGAAAGACAACAATTTCTCCTTCACCTATCAGGTGATTTCATTATTACCGAGTTAATGGGGTTTTGAGGGGTTCTGTTGACGCCATACTACCTCTGAGACTAAAGGTATGGTGGAATATGTTATAACCTTTTAATATTTTACTGAACAAGTCCATTGTGTGCATTGTAAAGATTACTGATATTGATTAAGTTAATATAAAGTTTAAAAAACTATCGTCCTAGTTCAGATCTTTACAACCATATTGAGTATTGTATCCAACGCTATACTGGTGCTATCTTTATTCTTTCCAATACATGACGTTACTTGATTTCTTTAGACAGCAAGAGGAATCTATCCCTTCTAAACTTACATCAGAGTTGGCACCTTCTATACTTAGGGAACTTTTCCCTTCCTCACAATGGAACTTAACAATGGAACTTGACCAATTATCAGTAGGTTCAGAGGTTCCAAAGGAACTTCTCTCTTCTTCTACTAACGCAGAATCTATGAAGAACTTGGAAAGCAACATTTAAAAAAGGCTAACTATCCTTTAACTATAATAAAGAGTAAAAAAACTATTGTATAACAGTCTAAGTATTTATGAGACTTTAAAACTGCTTTATTTAATATAAACCAAGGGATTATAAAAGGGAATTCTGGCGCCCGCATTGTTTTGCTGGAACTTAATAGGAATGGCAGCCATCGCCGATGGATTGGCCCTCTGGAGTTGTCCAAGATGAAGATTTTCCTCATTCGTTTAGTTGGATTTAGCCATCAACTAGAACACAACACCTTTTGGGTTTAGTTAAAGAACATGTCCCTATGCCTTCGCTCACCCCGCAGATTATCTTTACTAAGTTGGAAGTCGCTTTGGTGATAAACCTTTTACCCATTAACAGAAGTGGGTGTTACCAAATCTTTAAATTGCAAGTTGCTACCAAAAGCGTTGTCAACGCCCAGCAATACCAATTAAACCTTAATTGATTGGTGTCAAACTTTGTTTGACTCATAAAAATAAAATTATATCATCAATCGTTAAATTGATAATATACTATTTGTAAGAATGTTGGTGATCCTCCATGATGGAATCTAAGCAATATGGAAGAAAAACCCTGATGGATTAGTTAAGATCCCTTAAAGAACTATGACAAAATAGTTATTATATCATATGATAACTCTCACAACCGCTATTGCAATTCACCCAAGCAGATAAAGCAGATTTTATTATAGATGATTAAGCTGAATTATTGTGGGCATGCTAAAAACCCACGTATGCAAATAATACCCTATTGGGAATCCTGAGGAAGTTGGTGTTGGAAAGGTTGTCAAATTGAAATCTTCTCTTTTCATCCACTAACTTTGTAAATAATTATTCATTTCAAACATAATGGGGTCACCATTCCAACTGTTGCATAGAAGAAAGCCGCTCTGCCCCCAAATTGTATTTTAGCATCCATAGAGAGAACATGAGCCACAATTAATATATAGATAATCTCAGACATATTTTATTTCAGCTCCAGACTGACGCCTAATCCAATATTCTAGTACAGAAGATGAGATGCAGTAAGCGCGACAACCAGAAATAACACCAATCAGCCCAATTAAACTTGGAATGTGGATGCTCTATTAAGTTAACCATGGTTCAGTATGGACTAAAAAACTAAAAAACTAAAAAGGTCATTTTTAGAATTTTTTTTAACGTCAATGGACAATTATACACTAATTCAACATCAAGGGTGTAAATTATTAGATGAGTACATGCCAAATTTCTGAAAAAATTCCAGCAGGGTATTGAGGATTTAATCCCAATAACTAGTAACATATTCGCTGCTCTTTAGCAGATTATTTTTTTTATGTTTGGTCAAGTGAGGGGCGTTGAAAAATTGTTGTTGGCCAAGCATGTGAATTTGAAACCTTATACATCTTCACATAGTCCCCACCACCCCACCCCACCTTTCAGTAATTTAGTTCTGTCAATTCACCATCACATATTTTGCTACTCATATGCCTTTAAATTCACCCAATATTATCCACGTGCTTTCAAATCCCATTTTATTCCCTTTTTCACCCAAGATAGCTTTTTAGTACTAATATAGCTCATCTCGCCATAATAGTCTACAAAGCTTTTTTGATAATTCTCTGCCTTACTTTTTAGTTTAAAGTACCCAATTGATATGATATTATACTCCTAATCTGTAATACACCATATTCATTAGATATGGCTGAGAGCCTTTAAGTAGGCTAAGCCGGTATAATTTTAGATTAATTGAATTTCAAGGAGAAGGCTGTCAAACAGAGCACCTACTAGATTATAAGACATATAGAAGAAAGTTGCACGGCGGAATAAGATGACTAAGTGTAATACTAAGGCCACAAAGCTACAAAACCTTAAGATCTTACAGTTCCTTCTTGAACTAGATTTATATTAAAGCGGATCTTTAAAGTTAATAAAAGTACTAAATAATACTACTCCAATGTAAAGAGACATTAATTTATTGTGGCTCTATATCTTTATACATTCTTAAGTTACCCCTAAGGTATACTGTCTTGATACTGAAGTACCTTATTGGTTGACTACTTTTTCTGTAATTAAATTACCATTTTGCACCCCAGATGCAACACAGGGTGAAAGGCGAGGTCATCCTCAACTCAAGAGGTCCAATCATGATTAAAAATTCATAAAGTGTCTGACCGTGTAATCCTGTAAAACTAAATCCCCATAGCACTTATCATTATTGATCAAAATATATACTGAATTTTTTTGACACCTCTTCAAAAAATAAATTTTGCCTCTCCTCTACTCGTCCTAACATGGCTTTATTCTGGGAGGTCACTATGGACATCTATAATGAGTTCAACGCAACTATGACACTTAACTCTTGAAGGAAAATGGCTTCAATGCTCTCCTGGACATGGAGAAAGCCTATGAACAATTGGCTTAAATGTACAACAATTCTTCCCTAGCCCGTTTCCACCTCCCCTTGCTGCTAGGCGCTGAATATTTACACTCTATGAACAGTTCAACACCAGAGTCGTGGTGCTAATGAGTTAAAATAGCAGTACCAGTCAGAAAAGGTCTACAGCAAGGGACCCCTGAGATCATTCCTCTTAATATCACCCTTGACCCCCACTTGACCTCCTTATAGTATAATGTAATGGTGATTTTGGTTTCAGTTAAGACCACTATCAAATTTTGTAATAATTATTGAATTTGATGTTAGATTAAAATTAAGACTATATAGTCCTAGGAAGGAATTCTAACTATTTGCAAAGTTTGTCGTGAAGGAATTAAAACTTAAATTTAAATAAATGTAAATCTAAAATCCTATAATAATTTAGTGATTATTATCTGTAGGCTTTGCTGGAACATGACGTCAAAGCGCTTTCCTAGGTACCTCTTAACTAAGATCTTTTTACTCTGTTCATGGTAAAACCCAATTTACAGGTTCAACTGGCTAAAATTTTTGTAAGCAACTCTTTTCTATTAAAATTTTATCATAGACATAGGACTGAAGGGAAACATTAAACTTCAGTAAATTTTAACATTGTCAGTTGGAAAATACTTAATTGAGTTGAGGTTTTCTATTATTGGTGACTTCTGACTTTATTATTGCAATTTCAGCTGTTTATACCACAAACTTTGACAATGCCCGCCTCAAGGTCCTGTTGAAGAAGGACATAAGGCCATAGAAACCTACTATGCACACTATTAACCATAGTTCCTGGGGTAATATATGAAAATGATTATTCAAGTCCAACTTTATGGATAAATTTGAAAGGTCAAGATCAATAAACTCCAAACTTGTTAGATTGACCTCCAGCTTAACTATTTAAAAGAGGACAAAATTTCCTACTTTAAAAGCAGTTGAGATGGATGAAAAGACTTTATTCTATTAGTCTTATGAAAAGTTTTTGAGATAAGTCTTTCAGTAGAAATTCCTTGCAACCAATTTTTTATCAACCATATTCTCATCCTGAGATCAGATTTTTCAGGAACGAGCTTTCCTAGTAAAGGTTGTATACTAAATGTCTTCTTGGGTCTCATTTATCTAATTCCCAAAATGTAAACATATTAATTATGCAATTATAGCTGCTTCAATAATATAATAGTGCATGTAGGTAGAGATTTAATCGCATTAAATCAGTGGATGCCATTTTTCTCATAACTAGTACCAAAGTACCATTATATCTCTTCAATGTTCCATTAGTGGAGGGATTGTATGGAGTGACAAAAGTTTTTCTGGTGTCAATAAGTTAGGTTAGTCTTTAAACTACCTGATTGGTAAAATATAAACCACTCTTAAAGAGAAGGATCTGTCAGCAACCACTTTGATAAAGTATTGAGCAAAATAAAATTAATTAGTAGCTTCAGCTGTTGCTGATGGTACCAAAATATCTTCCATACACTTTGTCAGATGCTCAATAGCTGATTAAATATATCAATGTGCCTGTAAACCTTTAGGTAAAAGGCCTAATATATATACCCTAACAACACTAAATGGTCATAATGGTGCAACCATTTGACCTTGATATAATGGACTTACTTAATATTGCTCATGACAATTCAGGCAGGCGTCTATTACCTCTTGTATAGTTTATAACATGATTTTAGTAATAGGGTTTGTGCAACCACTTGAGAGTCTTATAACTTCTTCATGACTAACAATAGTATGACCTTCTAAGATAACATCTGTCCGAGATAAAGGTCAAAAAATAAGGTAACTAGTTTTTATTAATAGCCTTACATAACAACCCATATTGAACTTTCGTACTTGTAGTCACTTCTTATGACACATCCTGAATCTGAGAATCTTATAAAGTCTATAACTCCGAGTAATTAGTTAAATCATAAAACTGATTTTCCTCAGGAGTCATTACCTAAGAATGGCATTCAGGATTTACATCTGCATTTTGATGAACAGCACCTGGTTGATGCTGAATATAGAAATCATTTTATGAAGCCTTAGTGCTTACCAAGCCAGTCACCCATCAGGATATCTAAGTTCTACAACCATCTCAAAGAAGCATGATATGTGATAACTGCAAAATGTGACCCTTAGAGATAAGGTTGAAAGTGTTTAATTGCCAAGAAGAATTTTATAAATTCTTATTCAGTAACACTGTAAAAGCTCTCAGCTTTATACAAAGTATCACTAAAGTAAGCCACTGGATGGTCCAACATTCTAAAACTGCTAAGCAAGATGGCACCTACTGCGACATCATTAGCATCAGTAAGCTATAAAAAATTTATCAAATTGATGATGAAATAAAATCAAATGTGAAACTAAAGCATTTCATAATAAATTGAGGACTGTTTTTTAACCTCATTTAAAAATGACTCTTTTTTGAAAAAATGAAACAAAGGCGCAACCAAGAACATGAATCAGGGTATAAACTGGTGTTAATATCCCACCATCCTTTGTACTACTTGTACATCATGAAGTCTTGTTGATGGTGAGTTCTTTTAACAAGTACTGATTTTATCTGGGATAAGTAAAATATCTTCTTTTTAAATCTTATGCCCTGAAAATTCCAGCTTGGATTTCAAAAAAGACACTTAGATGGTTTCAACTCTAGAAAATCCTGATGGAATTATATAATTACTTTTTCTTAAATGCTTTGAAAGGTCAAAGAAAGTTTTTAAAAAATAGTTATATCATCAAATATGCCAGAATACATAAAATCTTGAGATCATCTAGAAGACAATCCATAGCTCTTTAGAAAGTTGATCGAGCATTGCAGAGCCATTTGAGCATACATGTAGGCTCAAACAACCCTTCAATAGCCATCAAAGTGCATTTGGTCCTATTTTACAGGGTGTTGGAAATTTGACTATGGGCTCTGCTAGTTGGCAGGCCAACCAGTATGAAGACTGGTCAATCCTTTCCATTTTGCCTTAGGCGATGGGGCCAACAGCACCGGCTAACCCCTTGGCGTCTCACCCACGCCATTTGGGGATCCCCTAGCCTAAACTCCAACCAACGAAATAAATAATAAACTTATAACAAAAGGTAGAATAGGCAAAGGGAGATATTTATTGAGAATGAAGCGCCAGGTATTTATACTATTTACAAAAGGACTACTGCACCCACCACCGACCTATCAGCTCTTCCGCTGGTTCTTCCAGACAACCACTCTTATTATTTTTCTACTACATTATTCTCTTCCCTGGTGTCAACCCTCTCGCTCTGTCCTTCCCAATGTCTGAATTAGTTTTGGCTCATTCTCAGCCTTAAGTCGCTAGTGAGCCATATAAATGATTACTTTAAAATAAACATTTAATTTGTATTTGACCTTCAAGTTGATAATAATGCACTGGAAACAACTTTGGTCACTCTCTTTGACTTGGAATATCTCAGAATCTTGCCGACACCTCTTCTCAACTTATCTCTCAGTTGACTGATTAGGAATCATCTTATTCAGGTGATAATGATTATACTAAATGAGGCACCAGAAACAACTTTGGCCACAATGAACTCATAATTGTCAGATCAACATCAAATAAATAGTACAGGCAGTGAAATCATATATGGACAATTGAAGCAAATACATCTGCTTTCTGCTGGAAATCCCACAATGGTCCATGAATGGCAGTTGGTGTCAAATACTGATTCTGCTGACTGATACCAATTGGATCATCCTTGGCTATTAGTCGCCAGTGGTCCTTATACTAATTTGGAGCCACAAATTGGCCCCACTCAAACCTACTTCCAAACTCAGCTGAATACTAATTTTGGCTCAAACTAAGTTGGGGAGCAACTAACCAGCAATCACATAAATCATGCGAAATTCAGTCAATAAGCCATTCCTCTGGGATTGGCCATTTTATCCCATATAACTATAAATCATTGGAGGATACCATCTGGTTAAAATCCAACAGAAATAAGTCAGCATACTCCTTTAATAACTTTTCAAATTAAGTCCTAAGTTTCTGAGTTATGTATTTTCCAATAAAAACATTCACAGTATAGATTTCTGGGGCATTTTATAGCTTAAACTCACGGAAAAGCCCAAAATTTCTTATCTGAATCAGCCTTATTTATAGGTAACATCTAACTTATGATAGGTATATTGGGTCCTAATGTTTAAGCTTGATTGGTCAAGTTGGCCAATAGTAAAGAGACTGAACCAGCATAAGCTGGATCAAAGATTCCAGAAAAGCTAAAATCTCTCTGATAGAGGGGTTTTCAACACCATTATTTCCAATAGAGTATTTTTAAAGATGTAATTATATGATTTGGTATCAAGTTAATTTGAGATTTTGTGTGCAAGAAAACTGATTTTAGTAAGCATAACGGCTGCCCTTTCTTTCCATCTAATGAATATGGTGTGAAATATAATCTTGATCCCTTTTTATGATATTTAATTTGTACAATCTAAATATTGTTTCCAAAAACAAGTCCAAACTGTAACTTTTATTTCTTTGGATTTTTGACTAAAAACTTATGATAATCAGTGTCCATGGAGGAAAAATTTTAAGGGTAATGCTCTAGAGCAAAATACCTCTTTAAATTAAGTACCTAGTAGAAGTTTATAGCTAGGAATATCTAAAGCTACAGCTTGAGTAATTAGAGATAGATATCAAAAATTCACAGGAAGTGCTGAATATGCTCCTGCTTGGGTGCATGTAGGACCAGCAGAACACTACTCAATATAATGTGTAATATCTGGAGCAATTTTAATTCACTACATTTATTTTAAAGATATAACATTGAAAGGAGAACCACAGTCAATTATAGCCTTAATTGTATTTTATGTACATTTACTGGAACTCTGGTAACTAAATTTTTCAGATTTCAGCTGAAAAGTTAAAAACATAGGTAACTCTCCAAGAAAGAATAAGTAGAAGATTATTTATTTTTTATTTATAACTCTTGCTGAATAATTTCCATAAACTGAGTATCATCATCAATTAAGTGTTCAAGTTTGGCTTTTATTTCCCATAACAATAACATTAGTTACCATAATTCAATTCAAACAGCAAATTTTTTGATAATCACACAAGAGAGATAGGCGATTTAAACAAATCACAATTAAACTGGGCGAAAGCTTTATCAGGCAATGGGAAAAATGGTGCTCTGAAAGACAAGAAACGCCAGGGAGGGGGACTGGGAACCAATGTCGCCAAGAAACCACAAACTCAAACACCGTCCAGGTTTTTGGAGTTTACCACTAAACAAAACTTGTACATGGAAATCCAGTATGCATGAATTATATCAAAGGTAGAGCATAAGCTCTGACTTTTCCTAAGGGTTGATTCCCCAACTCTGCTGGAGAAAGTGGGCGAGGCATAGGCCTCCCTTTCCCCCACACGGTGAATGTCACCACCCATACCATCCACCATGGCTGGATCAATATGGACTTTGAAACTGACGAAGGTGAAGATGCTGCCATAAAAGTCTGCGTCGAAATTGCCCTCACTGAGGGCAAATGAATTGTGCGCTCCACATGCTCCAGATGAAATAAATTAACACTTTGTTCATCTCCTTTGACTTGCTCCCTACTAACCTCCCCTGCAAGGTTATTGAGGAGGAGCTCCTGACTTGGACTTGTCATATATGGAGAAATTAAATAATTTTAACTACAGCAGTTTCACCTGATGCAAACTTGTGCACAGAAAAGGCAATCACTGTGATTGACTATATCCTAAAGTGGCTGTAGACCTACAAAAATCCCATGCACAATGGTGTTTCACCTTCCAGTTGGGGGAGTGTCAAAGGTATATCGCATCACACTGGAAAGAAATTCACCTGACTGTAACCACTGCAGCGCATAGGGGCACAAGGAACACGCATGCTCCATGAAGGAAGAATTTTAGCCCCAGACTTCTGTGACGACGCCATGGACAAAGATGATGAAGACATCTCCAAAATAATTGACACAAACTACGCCTTCCTCTGGGGAGAGGATGGGCAATACATTCTCATAGACCCAGTATCACTCAAAGTATGCAAAATGATACAGAAAGCCGGCAATTGAGCAGTAGCCAAGGCTGCATCACTTGCGTCCTCCTCCATCAACCCTGGCCAAATTCAGGAGGATTAGAGAAAATAAACTGAGCCTTCTAATTAGAGCATAATGCCCAATCTGAGGAGGACATAGATGAAATTTACTGAGCCAACCATTTAGAGCAGAATGACAAATTAAAGCTTTTCAGAACAATTTATCTGAGTCACCTCGGTGTATCAATCAAGCAAACTTAGCAGGACAGTTAAGCTCCACTATGAGCAAAAATGCAGGACCCACATCTATAAATTTGAACCCCGTAACCACACAAAAACAATCAGCACACTGCATCAAACCACCATGAGTCCTAAGTTGGAAAATCTAAATTAAACCCTAAAACTGCAAGACCTGCACGAAATCAGCACAGGGTAAGGGATCGGACAATGACACAGATTGGACTGGCCCAGTGACATGGAGTAGACACCAAAATCTGGGCGCTGGGTTTGGGCTGGGCGGCCCTCCCAACCACCCCTCATCTGCGGGCACCTCAGTGTCAATAGGGACCTTAATCATTGTTGGAGCCAGGGCTCAAGCGTCTCGAGCTAAAAAGCTGGACTTCCTGCAAAAACCCCCTGTAGATATCTTGGCCATCCAAGAAATCCACTATCTAGAAGGAGAAGAGGGATACTGATCAGCCAGGGTCTCACCATCCCTATCAGTATGGACGTCCCACTTTAGGGTGGTCATCTGCAATAACAAAAAACAAAACACTGACTCCTCATGATATCTGCACAGCTGCATCTTGATAGCAACAATCACATGCCAAGAGACACAATATTGATAGCATGCATCTATGCACGGTGCACTGCAGCTGAGAGGAACAGTTCCTTGATACTGTGCCAAAACTCACCCTCTCACCAGATACTATCATGTTGGGTGACTTCAACTGCTGGGTTAACCCAACATGAACTGATGGCCAAACCCTAGGGGATACCCCCAGGGCACATTGAATTCCGTGAAATGATGTCATCCCTTGGCATGCACAATACCCTCTTCGTTCACCACTCCTTCCCCAAATGACCCGCCCCAACATATGTTTGGGAACGCTCATTTCAATGAGCTGCATTGACTTCATCCTTACCCCAAAAATCCACTGCTCGAACATCTCCAACTTCTCAACAAAGAAGATCAATTTCTTTGACCACTGACTCATTTCAGTGAAGCTTTCGCCAACCCAAACTCCCACACAGGCGTTGACCTGAAGATGCTACGCCAGAAAAACATAAAATTGCCCAAAATATCTGACTGGGTGAAACTTGAGGTTCCAAACCCAAGAATTAAAACCCCATTTGTATTGGACCCCATCAAAACATGGGCAAAGTTTAAAGCATACTAGCAATAACAATTGCCATCTCACCTTGCGTAAGTACACCGCCAATAAAGCTACACTTAGTTGCACCTTGGTGAAACTGGACCACCTCAAGCTCAACACCCCATATCCAGCTATAGCCCTAAAGGGGCCCAAATGGGCGGAAATATTCACCCGCCTAAACGCCCTCATCTTCAAACACCAGCACAGAATCAAAGTATTGAAAAAAGGTAAGTTCCTAAAATAAGGAAAAACCTGCTTGACATATTTCTTCTTCCAATTCCACTACCACGGCAACTAGCCCACGTGCACACAGGTCCACAAAGATGACGGCTCATGGCAACTTACCCAGCGGAGGTATAGGCGGAACTACACTGCTACTACACCAAACTATACTTTGGCACCTCAACTGACCCCCAGAAAATTAAATATTTTATACACACCGCCAGAATACAAAGTGCACCACTGTACTATAACCTCTCAAATCTAATCACACAGGAGGAGCTCTGGGACACAGTCAGCGGTGCACCACGTAGGAAATGCCCAGGACCTGATGGGATACCCAACGAATTCTAAAAAAATACTTCAAGCAAATCGCCCCACCCTCTTGTCATCAATGAACCAGTGCCTGCTGGAGACATGCCTTCTACCTGGTGGCCAGGACTCTTATGTCAAACCCTGTTTAAGAAGGGTGACAAACTAACCTGGCCAACTGGCGCCCAAAGCACTCTCTAACACAGATACAAAACTACTTACAAAAATTTTAGCCACTAGATTAAACACAATAGCCTCCAAAGTCCTGTCGCCAATCAGTTTCAGTTCATAACAGGGCGTTCAATCTGGACCAATATGCACTCCGTCGCCAACATATGCCAGTCCAAATCAACTGGAGCCCTGGTATTCCTAGACCAGGAGAAGGCATATGATCGCGTTAGTTGGCTGTACCTAATGGAATGCCTAAACGCCTTCAATCTCCCACCCAGTTCATAAACAGGGCGATTCTCCTTACATAGTCTGCATCCATGGCAGTATGTAGCTTTGGCTTCATAACTAACATGATCACACCACATTGAGGGCTCAAATAAGGGGACCCCCTCAGCCCACTGTAGTATAGCTTCAGTATTGATTCACTCCTTCGCGTTGCTGACTCCCGCCTCATGGGCGTAACTGCATAAGGCCAACCAACAGTCAAGATAATAGCCTTTGCGGATGACTGCATGACAGGTATAGCTATCAACAATGATGCCCAACAGCTGGAACGCACCCTAGAGGAATACTCTATGGCTAGCAACGCATCGCTCAACAATAGGAAAATAGAAATCATTCTCTTAGGCAAATACACTAACAACTGTGCCACAACACCCAAACCTCACAGCCTCCACTAAGGAACAACCCACTTATCCTACCCTTTGCATCACCTCCTTCAACCAACCCTGTCCGCCACCTTGGGAGATGGCTGGAAACAGGGGGATATGCCAATGATACATTTGAGAACAATCTACTACAGTGGATGTATAACCGCGTCGCCTCCCTTAAGGGAAGATCCCCAGAACTAAAGGGGCGAGTAACAGTTGCCAACTCACTCATCCTCTAGATGCTGTAGTTCCTCGCCCACGCAATCTCCTTCTCACCTAAATTCATATCCTCAATCCGCGCACTTATTTAGGGATGTCTGTGGCCTGAGTCCCAGCCCCCTGTACGGGTGGAAACACTCTTTGGCCCACGCTCCAGTGGAGGCATGGACCTAATAGACTTTAAGGTCCATGCCAACCGCATATTAGGAACTAATATAGAGGAAGTCCTAGCCTCAGACCTCCCACAATAACACTGGTCTAGAGCGGCGAGGTCCAACTTTGCACAGGCGCTCAAACTATCCAACTCACACAACCCACCCAGCCTGCTCTCATACCTTGCAAACCGCCCTAACGCATGAGCCCACATGAAACCCCCCTCACCTCAAATGCCTCCTCTGCACCATTTGGCACATAGATTAGACCGTCACTCTCACAGGCAATAGTCAGGGAAGAGGAAGACCTGAGCTCACTCGGCGCTAAGGAAACCAGAGGACCACCCTCAGAGGGACACACGCGATGTGGCCCTATTCATTGCAAGAATTGACTAACCGGATGCTTTAGACATCCCATACAATATCATAACACAGAAGGCAATATGGAGACTAACACATCATCCGCTCATCCAGCCAAGGGTAAGAGCTAACACCTGGTGTTGCCTCAGAAGAACCTACAGAACAGCAGATTGCTCCAACTCTCTTCATGCAGTGTGCGCAATGTGTGGAAAGGATGGCACCCTGCACCACTGCCTCAAAGCATGCCCCCATCTAGAGCCATATGGTGGGAAGCTTCGCGTCTGTTAAGAACCCAAAATGACCAGGATCTGTCAATCTCCAGAAGTCTCCTCACACTCCAACTTAAATCCCTGATACCACCTACACTTCATTCCCTGATAGTTGCCATTGCAATGTGGACAATCCACACCGTAGCACGGATGCCTACAAGGGTACCATGCCAACTATCCGTGTGACAATCAGCAGATTTCACCTACACCTACTGGAACAATTTCAAGCCTGGGTATATGTATACATGAGGCAGAAGCTAAAACAAATTGTTGAATCATGGTTCCCAGTCTGGTTTCTGCATATGGACCCCTAATTTCCACACCTGCTCCATAATAGGGGAAACCCCTTCAGAGTAAGGCATTCAACTCCCTATACCTGGCGTTACTGCTTGGCAACAGGGGTAGCTCGTCTGCTCTGGGGTGTATAAATCTTGCAATAATTTACCTCCCCCAATCCCATTACATATTTCAGTATTTCTGTCCCCTGGTCGGCTTACCTCAGTTAGATAAAATAAGTGTTCAGGTTGAGACATAGACTTCTAGTCAGCCTGAGGAGCCTAAACATGTTTCATGTTGACTGTTATTTTGCCTCCTCATCATCTTTTCTTTCATGAAATAGTTCTTCATTATGACGTACTCCCTTACAATAACTGCATCTAGTTTTAACATCTTTTCATGCTTTAATTTCATTAACATGAGGCTGATTTGATAGGCTTGGAGCAGTTGTGGGCTTTGCCATAAAAGGAGTAGAAATTGCATTTTTAGCATCTTAATTATATAAATATTAGTAAAAGTTTGCTTAAGTCAAATCATATTAATTTAATCTAGGTGAACTTCCTATGCAAGGTAATTGCAGTGATGGCATCATCGAGATTGATACAGTTTGTTGTAACTAAAGGTTTGGCACTTGTATAAAATAAACTAGCAAACTTAACAATAGTTTCATCTTTTCTTGACTGAATGACCATAAAATCTTGTTTTGATTATAAAGTGATTGATCACTTCCAGATCCTTACTCTGGGGCAGTCCTCATCTGATCCTGAGTGTTGTAATTCTGGGATATTTATGCTTGATGGTGCAGATAACACAGGATTTTAATAATCTTGCAGTGATAGGAGTGATACAGCTCTTATCTGAGGCTAAATATGTGTTCTAGAAGTTAGATCCAAGTTGGCTTTTAAATGTATTACATTTTACATATAAAAAACAGGGACTAAATGAAGCCCTAATAAAATGTCGCCGCTTAATATTTAAGCTACTTGAGGGTTAATAGTGAGACACCTGCAAACTCAAGTTTAGCTTGGAGTGGCTCGTTTTAAGTAAATGAAGATTTAGCTTATCAGAGCACTCAAAGGTCTCTTCACTTTGTCTTGACTTTAATTCAGGCGAGTGATTGACAGCAGAATTGATATATACCCATAAGGTAAGGATTTATTATACCTAATACAATCAGACATCTAAAAATATTTTCACCTTTCAAGACCCCACTCAAATCTATCAAAGGGCTGTTTTTCCTTTAAGTGGCTGCATAAGATTTAAATCAATGCAAGGGCGAAATTTGGACCAGTTTGTATATTCTGCAAAGGGTTTGGCGGATTCATAACATCTAAATTCAAGCTATTCAGATGGGGGTGGGAGTAATAGTATTACTCTAAGCTAACTGACTCCTCCAAATATAGGTCAAGGGTTAACTATGAACAAAAATAGAGTTATTCTGCATAAGAACATTTTTTTCTATCTATAAGTCTTATTGTCTGGCATCAAGCTTTACATTTTATAAAGATGAGGAGTCAATATTTCATTTGAAGCACTATATTAACAAAGATTAATAAGTTTATCAGTTACTTCTTCCATAAAACTTCTTTAGTCATAATAAAAAGAGACGATGCTTTCTTCTCCAGGAATACAATTTTTTTAGATCTAGGCTTAAAGTTACTAAAAGGAGGGATGAAGGAGTATTAACACCAATATTAATTGTAGCATCAGATGTTTCATTCTCAAGATACTCATGATGAACATTATGATCCAGTATTAGTCTCATCAGATTAATATCATCTTGAATTTCTCTCCAGTAATGGCAAAATTAATAAACTAACTTAGAGTCAAGCCGATTTCGTAGGGCTTTTAATTAAAGTTGCTGAGAATCAAGATATGATTTGCATTTGCTAACATGGGTAAATATTTCTGTATATTTTTGCTCTAATTAGTTTATAAGCATTGGTAACTCTAGTAATCAATAATCCATTTTCTCCATATAATGAATCTATTGTTACTCAAGTATCCATAGGCTATCCAACCAATTGAATATTGCTACCGTGACAACATTTTCTAACTGAAGATGTAGATTAGACAGAAGGGTCATAATGTTACCTCTGTAAGAACCATCATAAAAAAGGGTAAAGATGTCTAGAATGGTCAGGGGGCCCAGGAGGGCCTTGTCCTCTCTGATTATGTCCTTAAAAAGATAAACTCAGTACTGAGTGATGAAACTCATGGTGTCAATTTTCCAATAAAGATACGCATTGATTCTATATAAAACTTAGTTGTTGAGTTTGAGTATCATTAAGTTGGCTAAACCTATTCCGAAATTTGATATTATTACATTTATAAAAGTTGACATATAATTTTTAAAATGATTTGGTAATCGTTCATCCAACAAAGTTATTTGTCCTGAGATTTTATTAATAAGCTGATGGTTACCATTATTGGTTCTCTGCTATAAACAAAGTCAGTGAAAAATCGTAAAAACTAATCATATTGGTATGCAATTCCTGAATTAATTCAATGATTAAGAAATTTCATGAAGATCTGTGATTGCAATTTAAAGTAAATAACGTAAAGTTGGATTTTAAAAAGAAACTAAGATAATGGGATAACACATTTGAGCAAATTTAAAATTACAGAAGAACTAAACAACTCTGAGAAACAGACAACACAAATCAACAATGTCCTCGGCCTGACCGCCTGCTACTCCAAAATGGGCAGTGGTGAAACCTCCTAGCATTTTCCACCCAGCGGGGAAATGCCTTCAAACTAGATTGACCAGCCCCCAACTCCTCATGTCAATACATTCCCCCAAAGATCTCACCCTCTACCCAACACATTCTCAAACGGTGCCTTGTAGTTTATTGTGCTCCCCCAAAGCAAGATGCAATTCAGCCTCTGGGTCAAATATGGCAACTTGTTCAACTATAAACGATAAAAAAATAATAGATTAGCCCAGGCGCTTATGAATCCTTAAGGCTTTATTGACTTCCGCCCCTACAAGGGGTACTTCAACCTTGGCTTCACTTGCGAAACTAATGCTGCAATCGCAGCCAAAACTCCCCTGGTGTTCCAGGAAACACCCATCCCAAGCATTTGCACCAAGTTGCCTGATAACACCACTCTTGTGGTTCAATTTGAAGGCCTCCCCACCCACCTCCCCCTGAAACTTTATACAACGAAATAATAGCTGGGTTTTCAGTATATGGCGCTGACCCCATTTTACAATTTGTGGTTCCCAAAGGAGCCAACTGACTAGTGGGCCCCCACGCATTTGCAACCATAGCCTAATATCAAACAAAATTTCCAGATCAATTCCTCCTCACACAGTTGTTCCCTCTGCCCCCAACCACCCTTTCTGGGCCAGAGTAGATAAAAGGCTCATGATCTGCCCCATTTGTTTCAACCTGGACCACTCAAAGTGGCACTGCCCCACGATAGTCTGAGATGGAGCCCACATGCTTGACTCACCCCATGATGCTCCCATAGCCGACATAAAAACTTTTTCCAAATGGGGCACAATCCTCCCTCCCCCTCCACCAATAAATGGTAGATGCAAATGCCATGGCTTCAACCAATAAGGAACTGACATGCCAAACCACCACTCCTACTCCAACTAATCAGGAGCCAGCATGAACCCCAGAAATCTAAAAAAAACCCACTAAGCTACCCAAACCAGCCCACCCATATTCTGATCAGCCAATCGTCTTTAACTAAAATCCCTGGGATTATTTGGAGGAAGTTTATGAGTTGAGAAAAACCATCCCTCAACTCAGTCAAGGCCCCATGCCTTAAAATGTACCTAAACACAGAATATGCAGCTTAATTCCCAACTCGCCGCTATGCTCTACACTCAGATGTGGATGAATTCACAAAGTGACCACCAACTACCAAAGAGGCTGTTGCCTCCCCTAATTGTCGCACCATCTGAAAGGTCATAGCAAAATCAGTTGCGGTCTTGTCAAAGGGGTACCTGCCCCTGTCTTTTCCCCCATGCAACAAATTCATAAAAAAGGGTTCCTCTAATTCTGACAAGTTGCCCACAAGGCAGTACAAAAAGCTGTGATGGTTGCAAAATTTGGCCCCAAGACCTGCATTACCAGTAACAACATTGCCACCTTTACCACTCTACCCAAAGTTTTCCTTGAGTCTGAAAAAGCCCTTTCTGAATATATCACAACCCTTCTCATAGCTAAATTTGAGCTTCCCGAGCCACTTTGCTACCTTGGCCCCCATTTTGAAGATGCACCCATGCCCATGCTCTAAGCGCTCTGCCATACACTATCCAACATAGAGGAAGAAGATGAGACTCCCGATCCTGACTCACCCCAACCATGGACGCATAACAGGTTACCGCATCCAACCTAATTGGTTCATTTTTAGTTTTTATATTTATTTTTTCAATTTTGTTTAAGTGATATGATCATCTCTTTCTGTTCGTTTAAATTCTAGTGTAGTATAAGTTTGCTCCTCAGAGCTCGGTATTGTCCATCTCCTGGTCAGCTTGCCTTGGTTAAATAAAAAAACCAAGATAATTATTAACTCCTGCTGCCAATACATTAGTTGGTAATTGATCTTAAGTATATAGATCTCTCATGGTAGAGGATACAGCATTATACTGAGCTCAGAAAGACTAACTTCCATCAGTATAAGTAACCTCCATTATTTGTTTAATAGTTCACAACTATTATCAGTATGTATGTGTTTTTGATCCCAATTAACATTTGGTAAAACAAAACAAAGATTAGCTCTGAAAGATAAAGGCACAAGTTGCATTGAAAGCATTTCTGAGCTTGGAGTATTGATCTAACAAGTCACGCTTTTCAGATTAATTATCAGGACCATCTTGGATAGAACTCTGTATTTTATGATGAAGAATTTCACTTTAATGACAGCTCTGGTGCCCTGGTAGTGAGTATCATTTTTTTGAACTTCATGATAATTTACAAAATTTAATGTTAAATTTATCTTTGAGACTGAAGCTGTCTTAGGAAGGTTTCCAGCTATTACTAGTAATATGGTCTTTATGAAGTCAAATTTTTACAAAAATAGTAAAGTAGATTCAAAATCTATCAAATTTATGGCTTAAAAATAATAAAGGGTTTGCTGGAACACAACGTTGAAAATTTTCTAGGTAAATTTCAACTAGGATCTTTCAATTCTGTTCATTTTGAACTCCAATTTACAGATCCAACTGGCTGGTATTTTTAAAAGCGCACCTTTTCTAACAACATCCTATCATTAGCCATAGGATCATAGGGAATATGAGCTTTGTTGATTCTCGGCTTAGAGGCTCAATTCCATCAAGTCAGTTTGCACAGGGCAATAGCCACTAAGCAACCAAATCAGATGATATGGAGATCACCAACTTTAATAAAACTTGATAAACTATATATGGAGCAATTGCCCCTTGTTTTGACCTTTATTATTTTATATTAATTGCAGACTTATCTGCAATCACTTAATCACTGGGAAAAAACCTCCCCTATAATCCTCCATATGACTCTTTATATCTCAATTCCATAGCCATATGCATCCTCATCTTGGTAGTCTTCTATTCATCTTCCCTTTTCAAGAAGCTCTCATTTATATCAGATCTTGGCATAATTTCACTTGATTCTCCAAATGGTTGACATTTCAGTCAATTATTATTCATATACCTCTTCCGTCAATCTTGAGACTTGTCTTGATACATACTACAATCTGCCAGCATAGATAGCATATCATCCAATCATATTAACTTGCTGACAAACTTCTTGGTAGCTTTTGTCATTGTTGGCTTAGAAACACTTACCCAAGGATAAGGTTTGCTGATGATTGTCAAAGTCTGACTTCAACGTTGCAAATTCCAGAAATTTACCATCCTAAACTCTGAAACCCACCACCAGCACTATGGCTTTTGCAGATGGCATGGCTATTTCATTTTTATCTCTAAGAATGTCGCATTTGCTAACATGACCCTTTAGAGAAACACCAACACGGTCAACGCCAAGTTATACACCTTCAAGACAATGATATTAGAGTTCAGCTAAACATCTTACCATGCCATTTGGTCTGGAATCCTCATGTTCATTGCTTCAGGATCAAGTCCTTGTTGTCTTTATTTGAGACTCCTTGGTAATTTATGAGGATTAGGTATCATATGCTACCTAATCCTCATAAATTACCAAGGAGTCTCAAATAAAGACAACAAGGACTTGATCCTGAAGCAATGAACTGTAGGATTGCAGATAAAATTGGAAGAACTTTACTGTTCAAGGGACGGGTATTGATGGCCAAAGTGTTCCTCATCTCTAAAGTTGAGTTCTTTGAGCACATTTTTCCTCTAAAAAAATTTTATACGAGGCTCAATGTGATGCTTCGCTGTTGGATCTAGGGCTAAACCATGTTGGGATTTTAATATTACCCATATTATGTATTTTCTGAATAAATCTAAAATCGTCAGAAAATTCATTTGGTAGTTAAGCCTAATTTATTACATAAATAATGATAATTAGACTACTGATAGTATCAAGAATAATTGTTTATACCTTTTTATGCTCATAAATTGCAAGCCAATATGAGGCGGTCTTTGAAATTTGTTAAGTTCTGACTTAGCTACTAATATAATTAATGAAACATTGTTATGTCTATGATTTAGACTAAAAAACAGGGTCTAATTCCTAATAATTTTCAATTGTCTAAAATTGTGGCCACATGTGCATCGCCTTTTTGATACAGATATGGAAGCTATATATATTAGTAGTATAAGCTAAAAACTAGAGAGCAATAAGTAATTAATTACTTAACTAAACTATTGCCAATGATATTTGTCATTTAACTGTTGGGAATTCATGAACTCACAAATCAAATTACAGCTTTAATTAATTCTGTCTCTAATCCCTTATTAGACTGAGAAGTAACTTAATTGCTCTATGGGGAATGATGACTATGTTTAAAGATTATATTACTTTCTAGGTGATAGGTGGGCATTAGATTGTCATTTATCACCTATAAACAACCTACCTCTAATCATCAATAAAGTACACCTGTATGAGTTTTCTTATATGATAATTTTCTAATTCTTATAGATATATTGTTAGTCCAAAGAAGATCTTTAGGCAACATTTGTCAAAGTTTTGTGACACCTCTTTTGATATTGTCAAGAAACTATCATAGCTCACATTAGTTCCTGCCCTTTTAAGGAAATGCATTGAAAAGGTCAAATTCTCTACAAAATTTGTTTAAGTAGCACAATTTTTCACAAGAGAAGTGCTCACTGGGGGCATCTGAGCCGTGTTTATCTTTAAAAAAACTTATATGTTTTAGTAGAGACTACAAAAAAGACTTAACGCCCAATTTGAGGAGGGGTAGCATAAGAATCTAAAAAGGTGAACCTGGATTACATTGGCTTGAAGGAAACCACGCTCACAATCTATGAGGTGCCATTTAATAATTCAGGGGTGAACTAAAGATTTGATTGTTTGAATAACGCAAGGGTTTTAGTTGTTACCTATAACACTTTTGCCAAATCCCCAAACCTATTTTTTTACTTAAAATCATTAGCAATAATAAACAATTAATCAATATCCTCCAATGTCGCATTCTTCTTTACCAAGTTTCTTGCAGGATTTAAGATAACTCAAAAAAGAATTTACAATTATGTATAACAGAAACTTATAATATATGACCATTATAACCAGATAGCAGGAAACAATTACAGATCTGGTTTTGTATACTCCTGAAAAGAGCATTTTTTGCAATTTAATTGCTCAATTTAATACCAGTTTTATCTGATTTGTTCTTGATTAAACTTAACAATGTGTGCTTCAAGCTAACAACATAATCCAGGGACTAGTCATAAACTAAAGACAAATAAGGCAGCAGTATAAAAGTATTTACTGATAGAAAATGGCTACACACCATAATGGATACAAAATATGAATAATCTTTGGAAAAAAGCTGAAGGAAATATTGCAATTTATTCAATAATTAAGTGGTTGCTACGCTGTAAACTCCTGCACAAGACAAAAAAGCAGTACATACTCATTTAATAATAACAATGAGGTAAAGGACAATGCTATGAAATACAATTTTTACCAGTGACCTCTATAGTATAAAGTTATTCAGGAAAATAAAGGAATTTTTCCAAATTAAAATACTAAAAACCAAATTTTGTTTCAATATTAATAAGATAGGAATAATTTTTGTCAGAAAAAATAATTTCAAAATATGTTACTATGACAAACAATGACTATAAACTTCTGAAAAGCGTGGTTAAATTATATCATTGTAGAACCTTTAGAAAAAATTATGCCAAAAATTGTAAGCTTAGTATGGAATTGTAAAAATGCGCTAAAAATAAAAATATAGCAACTAATTGAAAATAATGATTGAAGAAAAAAATACAGTCTGCTATTTGAGTTAAGGAAAATAGATAACAATGTCAAGACTAAAGAAGGAGACTCTGAAATGTTTATAAACTGTTTCTCATCTAACAAAGTTAGCATACTAGATAAAACCACAAAAGTATTCAAAAGGTCACAAATGCATTTAACGCCCTTCCAGAGTAAAGCTATTTATTGCCAAGTAGTTTTTCTAGTCAGATGAAAAATAGTGGCAAAGGTTTTTTTAAAAACTAGGGTTTAGTCAGCTTTAAACTGTCTGATTTTAAAAAAGAATAATGTTCTATACACCTTCTCAAAATGACCATGGTGAGATGTGACAATCGTCAAAAGGCTGTTACCATACCTAATTGCCTAGATATAAGAAACCAAAATCTTACATACTTAGATTGGCAGCAAATGAGTGGACTTACAGTGAGGCAAAGGATTCTATTATAAAGAAGTAGTAGTTCAGAGAATATTGTGAACCAGGTTTAAGAATCTAGAGATACTATTTTAGAAAATTAAAAACCACAAGTGTCTTTGCCAATAGATTCTATTAAGAATCTCAAATACCAACTTGAGCAGGAGTCTAAGATGATTTTTATGCACAGATTACAATAAATTTTGGTCTTCATTTCTATAGATATTTACATCTTGCTATAATATTAGCTTTCAATATGATTCAAAGACATCACAAGTGGTCAATTTTACAATTCTGCGAAACATCTTTTGATACACTGATAAAGAGCTGCAAAAATATGAATAAATAAAAAATCTATTGTAAAAAAGCTGTGTTCATCACTAGAAATTTTATTAGACTACTAAAAAAACTTTTATAATAAGGATGCTAAAGTATAACTTGTATAAGTAATGCAAGGAAGGCCACAGATTAAATAATATAGAACAAAAGGGCCAAAGGAATCCAAAAAAAAATTTCTGCTCAATTTCACTTTTAAGCGAATTTTATTATAAGTTTATTTTACAACCGCTATCTGGCCACACCAGTTTTCCTATTTCTTTTTTTAGTACTAGATGGTCCCAAACACACCAGTTTTCCTATTTATGTCCGCAGATTCGCCCCCTGCTGCTCCAATTTGGGGTAGCGGCGCTCCAATACCTAGCATTTTCTGCCCTACGGGAAATTGCATTTGCATGGGGTCAAATAGCCTGCCAACTTCTTCCAGCCATTTTGTCCCCCCATGGGACTTAGCGGTCCACCTGGCACACATCCATTCCTCTTGCCCCTATCAGCTCCATCCCTCATTCCACAATCCAATTTTGCCTATTAGTTGAATACAGGCATTTATTCCCATATGCTGACAAGACAATTTTCAAATTGGCCACTGCTGCATTTGCACTGGCTGGCTTTATTGATCTCCAACTGTTTAAATGCTACCTAATATTGGTTTCTAAACAATAAAGGATGCTGCAGCAGCGGCTTCTACTCCCCTTATTTATAAAAATACTCCTATACCAAATTTTTAACTCGCCTCCCTACAGAAACCACAATGGTGGTGTCCTTTGCATCCCTCCCTTCCCACCTCCCACCCCAAATTCTATATGATCAGTTGATGGAAGGGATCTAGCTTCTGGGACTCAGCCCTAACCTCATCTTCACTGTTCCCTCTGGTGCAGAGCGCCTTGCTGCCACTCGCGCTACTGCTAACATAATACCATACCACTCTGCCATAGCCTAACAATTCCCTTTTTTTAGCACTAGGTGGTCCCAACCTAAATGGGGGATACACTGATCTTATAGCCCAACAATTCCCCTCATTCTTATATTGCAGCAGCACCTGAGCTTTTTTGGGATCATGTGGCTAATGGTCGCCAGATTTGTCCCGTCTGCTTTGGGTTTGAACATTCCAAAAAATCTAGACCCCATGACACTTCCTCTGATGCGGCTTCAGAGCCCTATTCAGCGGATTCTGAATGGGGCGTTTTGTTGCCACCTCTCACTCAACATTTTTGTTTGATGGGCCAGAGTGGGAAATTGGCCCCACCAAATCAACTGCCCATATTAACCCACCCAATTACACCCGCGCCAATCAGAGTCAGGCTTGGACTACCATCTGCACCCAGCATCCCATTTGACTATTTCCCACCCAAATTTGTCATCCACTATTCTCATAAACCAAAATCCATGTGACCTATTGGCCAAGGTTGACTTATCTGGTAAAGTTATCATGAGTGAGGATTCTGGTGAACCTCTTGGCATGTTCAATTATGGTCAGGCCGAATTTTTCCCTTCTGACTTTGACAAAACCTCATCCCCCAAACATTTCGCTCCTAAACCCAATGCCACCCTCTACCAAAGTGACCACCAGTTCGCCTTAGAAGGGTGTCTTCTCCCCATTGCCAAACCTATGCAAAGCAGTGGCCCAATCTGTGGATCAATTCAAACTAGGGCTGACCACATTCTACTACCCCCCTGATTAACCCAAAGCACCCTGAAGCAAAATCAGTAAACTATCCGATAATGCTGAAGCTACTGTCATTCATGTTGCTAAACTAGCAGACTTTGACACATCTTCTGAAAACACCCACCAAAGTTTATCCAATTTTGCCCAGCTCCCCAAAGCACCACATTCAAGCTGAACATCACTTAGCGGAATATGTTGAAGCTGTCTACCAAGCTGATCTTGATGATGAGGATGAAAACTCATTTTACACCACCATCCACCCACACTATGCTAATGCCACAACACCCTGGCTCTCCGCTTTAGTCTGTTTCTACAAGTATAATGATATTACCATGAGGAGTATGTATGCAGAAGAGCCGACTGACCCCCCCTCACCCTCTGCCATGGTGGGTTACCAGTTTCTGCTCCCCACCTGGTTGGAGATTTTTGTTTTTGTTTTATCGATCCATTCATTTGTTTGTTCAGTTCTTTTGCTCTTTGCTTATTGGTAAAGTCCATCCCCTGGTCAGCGTACTTTGAATGAATTTAAAAGGACCAAAGGATAATATCAATGTGGTTGTGCCTTATGACATGGTTTTTTGATTGACACTTCAGCGGCAACTACAATTAGCACATGTATAGGGTTACACTAAATAAAAGGCAATATGTATGATGACATTAATCTTAACAAAGAGTTCAATAACAAAGCATTTGTAACAAGAGCTTCTAATTAAACTACCTGATGTTTATTTCTCATGGTGTCTATAGAGCGGCGAGTTACTGCCTCATTAGTTATAACTTCTGAGAGTTTTTAAATAAAAGATATTCTTTCAATTGGCAATCCACCCAAGATATGCTCTCTAACTCCCAAGGTTCTCATTGGTGCAAATTACTGCTAACTAAGAGCTTGTGATTGTAGGGTAATTGCATATTTTCAAAAAGATCATAATTATGAATGACCATGACTTGGGGAACCTACATAGTAGGAGCTCTCAGATAATTACTATCAAGATACTTGTGATTGGCTAAGAAAAGTACTAAAGCTTCATGATTGACACGTATACTCTGATGTGAGGCAAGTTATTTGAAATTATAATAAAAAGAGGATATAAAACCAGGCTTGTAGGCAACGATATTAAATATCTAGAGATTAAGAGTTGCATTGCGAGATTAAGAAATTCAATTAAAAATTTTGAGTTCTAGAAATTGCAGTTGCTAAGGTAAATCAATCAATAGTTAATCAGTACTTAAAAACTTGAAAACTACATTTAGAAAAGTGAGTGAGGGGTGAAGTAAACATAAGAAATTGTAATATAATGACATTATTTATGGAGATTTGATCAGCTTTAGTCTATTTAAAGATTATATATAAATTTATATTAGTAAGTAAATTATAAAGATGGATGGTCAGTCCAATAGCAGCATTCCCCCCACTTGATCAAACACCAGAGAACAAAAATGAGTGGGGTTTACTAAGCTAGTGAGAAGCTGTGGGAATAAAGCTGGTTTTCTTGCTGACCTTTATATTCTTTAGGTTACTTGGGATCTTCACCAGTAAGGCATGAACTATTGGGTTAAGCTCAGAGTGCTTTTTATAATAATTAATTCTATCATTATTTCGCAGTGTACCCCAAAATGACAGGCTCACGGCTGAGCTAAGTACAATCTTTGTTACTGGCAGCACATATACAAAGGCTTTGAGTTGACGCATTTAAATGTGAATTGAGTAAGATTAAGGAGTTTGTAATGGCACCTTGATTACTCCCTGGTTAGGATTAACTGTACCAGATGAAGCAATGGGATCCATTTTGGATTGACAGAGTGGCGAAATATATTTAACAAATAGATCCTCAGTTATGTTTGATCCAATTTTCACTACTTCAAGTGCTTGATGGTCATGTGCCATAATCAAGCTCCTTACAGATCTCTGGGAACTCCCATTATATTCTATTTCTGGATAGTAAAATTCAAAGCGCCAAGATTTTAATGATAGCTAATTGGGATAATACCTTCCTTAATCCTAAGTTGAAAAATTAACCCTGGATGAGGCTTAAGCCCTAGTTGGGATAATGATTATGCGTTATCCTGAATTGTGAGACGCGTTAAACAGTAATACATAGGTAAGGATAATTGGTTGCAAGACTTAGGATAAAGATTTATAATCATATAGAATAAGTTTTCAGAATTGATGCTAGCATAGGGACTAAGCGTTGTAGTCTCATTTTGATAAGGCATTGATATAAAAAGAGTTTTAATATGTTCCTGCACGGCAATAACTTTTGTCTCATCAGTACTTATGAGTATTTGATGGTGATTCATTATGACACATGGTAACCATGTTGGCAAGGCAACATATTTATTGTTTAATTCATTAAACTGGATTCTTACATTGCCAGCAGAAGTATAATATCCCACTATAATCCACCAAGGATGTTCTCATATCTTCATCCTATGAAGAGGTCACATAGTAAGAATAAGATTCATATTTAAGGTATCTAAGTCACTTTTGACGATTTGTAATCATTGTAAGCTGTTTAGGCGTGTCAAAAGTGATGGAGTAGCAGCGGGAGTAATTTAAAATCAAATTTAAAAATTATCAATCTCTTTATCAGTAATATGGCAAAAATAAATAACTATAGGGTTTTCTGGTGAGGAAGAAAACGATAGTTGCATCATAGAAAATTAAAATCTTGTCCCATACAGCACCTGTGCCTCATAGTAAAAGCTAACAGCAAATGCTAAAACTCTCTCGCTTGGTTTAAAAAAGTTAAAAGAAAGACGGGGTTCTTTCCTATAATAAATTCTTCCCCAACAATCCACTGTTTTAAAATATTTTTTATTTACATTAGACATGTCAGTTCAAAAAATCTATAGAATTATCAGTTCTTGACTAACAGGGTTCAACAAACTTATTTATTTGGCTAGTTTGCTCTTGTATTTCTATTCCTCATAGTCTTTTAAATAACGCATAAAGGTTTGAATGCTCCCCTTATTATTAACTTTAAGGACATAGAATTTACTTGATGACAATTGTTAAGCTCTAGATGCTGGTTAGGCTGGGATGGACCAAAAGAGCATTCAATATTAGCATTTTATGGGGTAGAAATCAGAAGCTGAGGCCAGTGTGGATCACCAGTAAAATTTGCAGAAGCAGCGTAAGATTAGCTGTTGGAGCAGCTTAAACTGGGGGTTAAGGCATATTGGTAGTACTGGATCCATTACGAGGAGAAGTAAAAGTAAAAACTATAAGCAAATCTGCTGCCATTGGTATGCCATCGCCATTGTTTTTAAAATTTTCAGTGTCAGTATCTAAAGTAAAAAAGTATTTTTTAAGGACCAGTCCTCAGCAAAATTTTGAATGCATTTACAATAGTATCTTTAATTTCCTGACATATTTGGCTCAACATATCATTAAGCTAGTGATGTTCCGGTCATGGTTATAATCAGCTTATTTGTTTTTGAGTAGAGCAACAAAGGCAAGAATTTAAATCATTTACTTATAGTATTTGAGGATGAACTAGGGTTATTATGGAATTAAACTCCTGATAAAAGGTCGTAGATTGCAGAATCTGAGTCCCACTGTCAGGGATTCAACTATGATGACCAGAATTACTCAAGATCAAGATTTGATATCTTGGTCTAATGAGATTTAAAAATCTAAGTTGGAGATATCTGATTCTAGTATAGACCAATGATCAACCCTTTGGAGTTATCAACCTTCTCTGAAGGATGATGCTAAGCTAACTGATTAAAAATCTCATACAAGTTGGTTGGTCTCATCAAATAAGAATATTATCAGTTATGGCCATTACAAGTATGTTTTTATTAATCAGCAATATTGGACATCTAATAGGAAAGATCTTACCTCAGGTGCATCCCAAAAATCCTCATGAATAACTACTAAATCTACCCCTATAAACATCCCTCATTTCTAACAAATAAAGTACCACTATTTTTGTCTCACGTAGCTTAATTTTGGTCTATCCATACAGGATTCTGTATTTCTGGTTGGAATCAATTATACCAACTGAACTAATAACTTTGTTGCACTAGTGTCAATCTTTTCTAGAGCCATGGAACTAATAATTCGTAGCCTTTGTAGCACCTGCTTATCATAATTTCTACCAAAATTCCAATTACTGGTGCTCCCTGCCAGGTCTACTTCTGAGGCTACCTGGTGAAAACATACTTTCACACTGATGAATATTTCTAGTAAAGAAAGCCCCTCTTCTGAGGAATGAATGAGTATCACCCAATGGGTACGCTCCAACAGGCAATATATGCCTTCTGCTAATACAAATAATCTACAATTTCAAGCCTCTATGGACTTGCCATTGAGGGCCCTGACCAAAATAATTATCAGATTTAAGATGCAAACGTAAAAGAAACGGTCAAAGGTTTGATTAGTGGGGCTATCTAGCCTGGCGCCAATCCTAATTGAGACCAATCATCTAAATTTTGCTGAAAATATGATGAACTTATACAACCAAGCGGTGCTATAGCCTACCAAAGTTGGTTTGGCTAAAACTGAGCAGTACCACCGGCATTATGTACATCCTGCTATTAGCCATGTACTCCAGATTTTGGGGTTGCATCATCTCAAGGTCCAGCATCAGTTGACCCTGGTGCAACAATTTAACTTTCAGTTATCCTCATTTTATGAAACGGCATCCAACTTTGGAAGGAAGATTGAGAGGCTATTCTTGATAATTGACGAGAAATTAATAATATCCATAACCAGTTAGTGAGAATTGATAATGGATTTGTGGGATACATTGTCCAAGAAGTATCTCAGCAGGTTAGCAATGTCACTAACCCTATTCACCACTGTATCACCACTATTGAGGATGATATTATGAGACAACTGGGACAATTGTGGGTCCACAATGAGGAGCGCTTTGTTGAGCTTGATGGGCTAGTCAACATCTTGTATGAATTGTGGATACTATCAGAGAAGGTGGACCTGGCCTGTTGGTTTTCCTGGACCATAGGGACCAACTAGTTACCCTTTGGTAAACTCAGAACCTACTGGTGAACGTGGTCCTCCTGGTTTCTCGCTTCCAATGCATGATTTAGAACCTTCGATTCTACTAGTATTGAGAGTACAGGCATTAAAAAACCAAATCCGAGCCATAGCACATAGATGTTTCTTATCATTGGAAAAACCTTCTGACTGACCTAGATTACTCTTTAACATCTTATTGGATGGCATGGATAATGCCTATCATCTATGCGATGCTAACCAAACTATGCAAGAAAACCAGTTGCAAGGTTAAAAACTTCCATTGAATGGTTATCTGCTAGATGTGGAGTACTTGAGAACAAGCAGGAAGAAATGATCACTGCAATTTCTAACTTGAATCAACAACATGCAAATGATCATCTTGCTCAATGGGTTTATAATTTACAGGAGGACCTCAATCATTTAAGACAACAAGTTGACCAAATTCTCACTCAAGCTCATATCCCAGAATCTGAACCCTCCAAAGCTGATCCAGTCATGATATCAGGCTTACATTTTTTGAGTAATGAGCCCACTACCTTCAAGCCTACCTTTAAGGATAAGTTTGAGTTGAGCAAAGGTAGCATCCATTCTTTTCTCTTTGTCAATTAGTGTGCAATGGATGGGGCAACAATCAATAGAAAATATGGCACATTACCTCTTGCCTAAGCCAGCTTGCCCAAAAGATCATGGTTCCTCACCTTAAGGTTTGCAATACATGGGCTCAAGTGAAGACCGCCCTTACAAAAGAATTTGGGAGTGATCAAATCCTATGTTGAATGGTTGACTGGATATAAATAATTGGTAATTATAAATTATAAATATCCTAATTATAGCCAAACTTGGGATTTGTGGCCTAGCAATTCCACTTAATAATAGTTGACTATGATGACATGGGCATGGGGGCTTTATTAATTTATTCAGACCTATAATAATAGCTGAATAAATAACCTGGGCACGTGGGCTTTTTTGGTCTATGTCAAAATTAGTTTTTAATGTCAATCAAGTTTTTGATCAAGCTAATTACTAATTAGTGGCATGAATCGCCTTGGTATGTACTGCTGATTGCTTGAGATGAGTATTGGTTCAGCTATTTGCAGATGCGTTAGAAATGCTGTCTTGAGTATATTTCTGAGTTTGAGACTGACTCTGAGATGTTTGGGATGTCTCAAGTTGAATGGATTTTAGACCCTCAAACAAACTTGTTACTTTCTCTGGCCAAGTGCCATTGAAATTGAGGTGTCTTGGGTAAGATGTGGTGAACCTCGAACCCTATAAATTATCCCAAGTTAATACTAATAAAATAATCAAGTATCAATAATCAAATATCAATCATCAATATTCCTACAGTTCTATAGTTTAATTTATAAGCTTTTAGTAATAATACTTTACGTTGTATTAAGTTGAGTATTTACTTGGGATCAGGAAGATCAGGGCAGCATGTCATCGTCTAAGTAATGACAGAAGAATATAACTTCAAGTACAATTACCAAGGAGTTATATCTTAACTATAGTCACCGTCTAGTCTGTTGTCTTCATACAATAGACGTTCAAAACTCCACCTTACCGCATAAGAAGAAGCAGCCATCCTTAGTAGACCAAAAATTCAACATCCTATCTAACCAAAAGCAAACCTTTATAAGTATTCAAATCAAACGAGGAGAGTTAATCCAAGATTTTGGTGAGAGATTCTATCACGAGGTCCAAACTCTTGCTACTTGCGACCAGACTACTGTAGAGATGCCATATTGGCTGTAATGAGTACATTTGCTTCTCGCACTCAGCTCCTACTACATTTAAATCACTTAAAAGAAAATTCAGATCCATTTTCGATATCAAAGAGGCGCTCATGGAGATTTCTAATGGTGTGGTACACCTGACCTCTGCTAATAACCCTTGTTCTTATATCCACGCAATGCTAGCTAGACCTAAACCTAAGCCAAAGAAGGAAAAAACTATTGCGGTCTCATAAGTCATGTGGAATCTCAATGTGTGAAAATCAAGCGGAGGAGTTTAAAAAAGAGTAGTCAGCATAAGAAAAGAGGCTACCTGTGCTGTCCTACCTCTGGTGCCTCAATCAAAAACTTTTAACACTTCTAAAGACTGTTATGTGATATCCACTCCTTGTAAATTGATATCCCTGATGAATTAGCCAACAAAGATACTATTTCTGCTTGCACTTCTGTTTATTTTTCTTCTAATTTAATTCAATCAAATAATTTCTCGGTGTTTTTAATCCTAAACTTTGGCACTGATGTGACCCAGGTAGAAGTCATTGTGCATAAGGTGAAAGTTTTGGCTATTATTGATATGGGATTGTCCATCAATGTAATCTCGTCCTAGCTTATATAAAATTAAATCAAATAGGTGCTGGACTTAAACTATTCTCAAGACTATATAACTGCTGGCCCTTCTTACACTATATCTAGAGGAGCTTTTTCCTCTCTTCCAATGCGCTTTGGGAAGTTGTTTGTGTCAGCCCCTGCAGTAGTGTTGGACAACAACTGCTATGACCTGCTCTTGGGAACCTATTCTCTCATTGATTTTGATGCGATCATCAGTCTTAAGGACAATTACTTTTCTTTAATTGGGTACCAAGTACCTTTAATTCTACAAGATGTTCCCAATAGCAAAGGCAAACTCAAATGATGTGATTGTTTATTGGAATACCCCTCTTCTATCTCACATCTTGAGTACTAAATCTTGGGACCAAGGACTATACTTCCGCCTCCATCAGCTTGTATCTCTGAAGAAATGCCTTTATATTATAACAATCCAATTACCATTCCTCCAAAAGCTCAAGTCATGATCAATACTGGAGTACAAGTATGTGTACCCCCTGATCATGTATTAGAGATCTTCAATAACCAAAATTCGTCTCATTTGTAGGCTTTCTACCTGCCCTGGTATCCTTAATCTCACTTACTATGGGACTGTTGTAGTTCTACTAACTAATCTCACTTCTTGACCTATGTATTGAATTGCAATAACATCATCGCCTAAGTGCGGCCTACTCCTGTGAGTGAAATTTTATACATCTTAGGATGTAGAGATTTATGTGAATTTGGGCTGGAAGATTCCCCTATCGTTGCTAGAATTGATTTCAAATTTAGGGATTCACTCACTCCAGAACAGCATAAAGCTGAGTCTCTGATTGAAGAGTATGCGGATATTTGCCAAAGGTCCTGGAAATTTTAGGGCTAATGAAAGATGTGCAGCATCAGGTGAAAACTGGGGATACTCCCCCTATTTAAGCTCAACCATATTGCAAATCTAAAGTCAAGGAGGCTCAGATCTCAGTGGAACTGAACACACCTGGGTGTGGGCTATTAACGCCTTATAAGAGTCCATGGGATTCTCCTTTACTACTCATCAGACAAAATATGGGGCCAAAAAGTGGTTATGAACTATTATCAGCTCAATGATGTTACCCAAAAGGATTCTTATCTTCTACCTCACATAGATGATTCATTGAGATTATTGTCTGGGTCACAATACTTCTCAGCTATGGACCTTGCGAGTAGTTATTGTCAAATTGACCTATCTCCAGAAGATCATCAACAATGTGCTTTAATCTCTAATGAGGGGTTATTTGAGACTACTTGTATGCCGCAGGGGATTTGTAATGTCCCTGCTACTTTCCAACGAGCCATGGATGGCTTGTTTGGGGATTTGAAACTTATCTTGTGTTTTATTATACTTAGATGATGTTACTGTTTTCACTCACACTTTTAATAAGCATTTGGCTCATTTAAAGGAAGTATTTGGTAAGATGCGTCACGCTTCAATTAAGCAAAAACCATCTAAGTGTGCTTTTTTAAGACTTAGATGGAATTCTTAGGTCATAAAGTTAATCACGAGGGGACTTTACCCTTATCTAGTAAGGTACAGGCTATTTTGGACATGCCTGTTCCTAGGAGTTTGCGCAATATCCAAGTGTTTTTAGGGATGGTTGGTTAACACCAACAATTCATCCCCCATTCTGCAGAGATTGTGGAGCCTTTAGTTTACCTTTTGCACAAGGAAGTCCCTTTTGTATGGGAAATATCACAGCAGCAAGCTTTCAATCTTTTGCGCCAAGCCTTAGTGAGTGAACCAATCTTAGCCCATCCTGATTTTTCCAAACCTTTTTTTATTTACCAATGCCAGTGATATTGCTATTGAGCCATTCTGGCTCAACATGATACTAACCTGGTTGATCACCCCATTGCATAAAATAGTAAAACATTTTCTAAGGCCATACACAATTATAGCATTACCAAGAGAGAATGGCTTGCAGTTTTGTCCGCCATCAAAAATTTCCGCCCTTACCTCAATGGCAAGCATTTCACTATTGTCACAGATAACGCTTTCTTGAAGTGGTTGCAACAAAATGAAGGATCCTGATGAGCGCTTATCTAGTTAGGCGTTAAAGCTCAAGAATTATGACTTTACAATTTAACATTGCGCTGGAGCTATTCATCAAAATGCTGATGGACTTTCTAATTGACTATACTAACGTTATTCTCTGCTGAGTAGGATCGCATCTATGACTTGATTGGTAAACCTGAGCTCTGGAACAGTGAGTCTAAAAATGTTATATCGAAGCTACAATCCTTAACTGAAGATACTCAGGTTAAAAATGGTTTATTATACAAGAAGTTGAAATCTAAATGGTTGCTCTTTATTCAGCCCTCTGCGAGGACTGATACTATTATGGAGGCTTATCAAACAGTAGGGCATGGAGCTGTCGCTAAGACTCTACAGTGGTTGAAAAATCATTGTTACTGGTATAACATGCTGGAATCTGTGCACAACGTGCTGGAGACTTGGCTTACTTGCCAACAATAACGTGGTGGAATTCTGATTTACCAACACAAAATTGTGGGACCTTCTAAACCTTTATTTACTATGAGTATCGATGTGGTGGGCTCAATCCCTACTGCCACATATAGACATCATTATATTCTATTAGCTATTGCCCATTTTACTAAATGGATTGAAGCTATCTCAGTCTCCACGGTCACTGCTAAGGCTACTGCATCCTTTCTCTTTAAGCAAGTTTTCACCAGGCATGGTAGCCCAAAAGTCCTGTTATCAGATAATGAGACTAACTTCATTTCTCAGGTGGTATCAGAGCTTACTAAAACAATGGGTACCTATCAGTCATTTACGTTCCCTTGCAATTCTTCTACTAAAGGTACAGTCAAACGAGCAAATAGTATTCTTGTCGCCATTCTTCATAAGATGGCTTCCAATGACCCTTTTAATGGAATCTCTATTTTCTTAGTGCGATGTTAGCTTATAGGGCTAGCTACCATCATTTATTTGGAATGTCTCCTTTTAGAGCTTTATATGGTTGGGATCCTATTATCCCCTCAATTGTACAACCTATTCTTGACGAGGCTACCACGCAAACTACTGATTTAGCTATGAGTAGACTAGCTGATGAAATCATTCACGTAAAAGCTTTAGCTTTAAGTCCCTTACTACTACACCTTAAAAGAGGGAACAAGAACCAACGCTAGTAGACCTACGCTAGCGGAATATCAAGTCAGGGATCTTGTACTCTTCTATCACCATAAGCTGGGAGGAAGGATTTACAAACTTGACACCTTATGGGCTGGTCCTTACCGTATTATTTATCATTGGGGTATTGAATACTCCATTGCAGCTGTTGATACTGGTACTGTTATCAATAGAGTGCATAGTAGATTTCTTTTTAAGTATGTGTCCCCTAGGCAAGATCTTGAGGGGGCATTGTTGGGGATTCAACTATGATGACTGAAATTACTCAAGATTGAGACTTAATATCTCAGTCTAATGAGATTTCAAAATCCACGTTGTGGGATACCTGATTCTAAAATAGACTTACGATCAACCCTTCAGAGTTATCAACCTTCTCTAAAGGATAGTGCTAAGCTATCTGATGAGGCAAAATATCATATATAAAGTTTAGTCTCATTAAATAAGAATCTTATCAGATCTGGCTATCACAAGTATGGTACTAAAAATCAGCAATATTGGTCCTCCAATAGGAAAGATCTTAAATCAGGTGCATCCTAAAATCCTCATGAATAACTACTAAATCTACCCCTATAAATTTCCTTATTTCTAACAAATAAAGTACCACTATTTTTGTCTCACGTAGCTTAAGTTTGGTCTATTAATATAGGATTCTGTATTTTTAATTGGAAAAAATTATAGCAACAGAACTAATAACTTTGTTGCACTTGTGTCAATCTTCACTAGAGCCACGGAACTATTAATTTCATAGCCTTCATAGCATCTGCTTATCATAGTTTCTACTGAAATTCCAATACCCTCATATTGCAATATAAAATTAGAAATATTTGGACAGGGCTTCAAAAAATGACCCTTATAGTGAGCACCAGATGTCATAACCTGTGCTCTGGCATTAACTACAATTAAGCACAGGCTAGGTCACACTGAAAAACGAAAATCTGTATAGATATAGATTTATAAAAAGATGAAATAATCTTGAAGTAGTCGCAATAAAGGCTTTTTATTGTAAAGATAAGTACACTAGAAATCAAATACTTAAAGTGGCTATTGGTCGGCGGTTTAATGTCTTTGTAGTTATAAATTCTGAAGCTATTTTAAGAGAAAGATTCCATCCCTTGACAATCCCTACTAGATATGCTTTCTAACTCAGAGTTTTCGTTTATGCACTTTAATGCTAAATGAGCAGCACTTGTGATTGCAAGGTAGTTGCATAATTTTATAAGTGGTCAGGGATATGAATGCCTAGGGTATGAGGCACATAAATAAAAATACTCTTAATTGATTGAAACCAATACACTGTTTTATGCCAAAAATAATAATAATCTATTGCTTACCAAGTAGAAGCCGGTGAGGGGTATGGTATTTAATATCATAATGAGTAGTAGACTCAATACTAGGAGGTCATAAAACAATGTCTTTAAGGAGTACTCAAGTAATTATGTTTTGAGATTGCACTGGAAAAATTAAGCATGTGATTGTATTTATATATAAAAAAACTTGAGGCTACAAGGCGAGGCAACCAGGAGTAATTAGTACTTTCAATTTACAACATATAAAAATGTGGGAGCGGGCGTGAATTAATCAATATAAAGTAATATTATAGATCAACATTGATTTGCAGAGAATTAATCAAAGCCTCAATCTAAACAATAGTTAATAAAACATAAACAAGTTATTTATTCAGATGGGTGGTCAGACCAATAGTAAAACATGCTAAACCAAGAAACCAATGTGGGAAAAGACCAATCCTAATAGACAAAGAAAAAACTATCTCTGGCAGTGATCAAAGTTTACTAAAGAAGTCAGAAAAAATAAAAACAATGTAACATTAGAACGTCTTATATGGAAAATGATCTCAATCCTTTACATCAGATAATGAATCCTTAAGCTCATATATTTACATATATTGATCTAGGGAAACCAAATCCAAAATTGAAGAAGTAACACGCCTTTATGTGAAGAATCTCCTGAAAAAATAAATAGATAAGATCAGGACAATTTACCACTGGATGACGTTTATATTGATTCTGATGACAACAATTAAAAGACAATTCCTTAAAGCCTGAGTAACTTAAGATATCTCTTAATGCAGCAAAAGATGACCTTATTTACAAGTAAATAGTATTTTAACTTACTTGAATTTTGTATATGTATATATTTTGATGATATGAGAGATTTTTGAGAAATCATTAATAGTGGTCTTCCTTGTTGATATTGTCCTTACAAAGTTAGCAAAAACTAAGACTTGCACTTTACCTGGATCATAAAAATAAGAGACTGTAGCCTACAAAAATTATTTTAAAGGAGCCTATAGTGACAAGCCGTTACAGTTTAGATAATCTTTTATCAGTACAGCAGAAATTGTTTGTTAAACCAAAATTATGAAACAGCTTTACACTAAAATTTATAAGACGTATGGGCTTAGTGTGATTTCAAAAAAGATACTCTGTATTTTTAGGGAACACTTTGATGTTGATTATTAACAAGAATGGAAATTATTTCAAAAGAAAGTTAAATAGTTATAGTAGCAAAGTATGGGACATGATTAACCCAGTATAGTATCATAAGGCCTGTCAATGCTCACAGAAGCCACCTGATCAAATTAGTTAGAATCATGGAATACCTTTGTGGGCACAAAGGTTAATAATTGTTAATCCTTATAACAGTGCATCATTGAAATGGGGCTTACTTTTTAGATACCTGAACAACTTTAGATTAGAGTTCATGTACCATGGAAAGAAGATGAACCACTTTTTGCACCCAAATTTAATCACTGGTCATGGTGTAATCATATATTTGTTGCCAATCTATTGGATAAACCAAACTAGATAAAAAAAATTAGATGGTAGACCATGCCAACAGGATTTTAACTTTGAGCTAGTATTTTCCATGACTTTTGGAAAATTTAGATTTAATCAGATTGCCACACTTGCACCAAAAAAAGTGATGGGATCACAAATGACTTTGGAACTAAGTAAATTTTATTTCACGTTTAATTAAGACAAACGTACTGGAAAATTGACAAAAGAAGGATGAAGTACTTAAATTATCTAAGAATTCATATAAGGTGTTTTCTCAAGACAAGTATGACCTTGGATGGTCCAAAGAAATAGCTTTTAAAGTTGAAGTCGCGTACCAAATGCCAATTTAACTGAGATTAATTTAACAATCATGAGAAAATGAGGCATTGTTGCCAGGAAACATCAAGTCACTCAAACATAGATTTCTGGTTCCCTCTTTAAGTCCTTTGGAGAGCAATCTTAATTGTAAAGAAGAAAAATGTCTCTAACTGAATTGTCATAAATTACTATTGCTCTACAAAATTCTATGAAAAAGGACTCATATTCGCCGCTGTACATAGATAATGCTTTGGTTTTTCTAGGAGGAGCTCAGTTCTTTCATCCATAAATCTTATTATCACTATTGAAAGATTGATCACTAAAAAATGATCAATTTGAAAGTGTAATAATAGCCACAAAAGGACTAAACCAATTGACTGATGTCTCAAGGTCTTTTCAATGCACCAGCTACATTTCAATCAGTGATAGATGCTGTGTTAGGTGTTTGAAAAACTGTTGTAATCCTGTTACCTAAAAAAATCAAAGTCTATAGTTGCACATCTACAGATCATCAACACTTAAAGGAGGTAATCTAGAGACTATCAACATTTAACTTTAATATAAAGTTTGAAATTGGCACTTATAAAAAGAATGAGTATCTAATTTTTGTTGTAGATGCCAAGGGATTATGAGAAAAAACTTAAATAAAAGGCAATTTGGGCATGTAATATTAAAAAACGTTCAGGGCATCTAATTATTTTGAAACTTTAGACATTACCTCTTCTTTAATGATTACTTGTATTACATTAATGAACGACTTTTTTCAACTATTGAAGGATCCAAAGAAAAGCCTTGTTTGGAATAAGGAAGCACAAAGATTGTTTGATTCACTTAGACTGTATACAATAACTGATTAATAAAGCAATATCCAAAGTTTAATAGACCTATAATCTAAAATCAGATGAAACTATGATAGCAGTTGGTGACACAACGAGTCAGATTGATGAAATTTGTGATGAACACCCTATAGAAAAAGTAATCCAAACATTGAGCAAACAGGAGCAAATTTGTACTGTGATGGCCGCTTTATCTCATGAAAATATATGTCTGTAAACAGATAGAGTATAACCATGAGGTACAATTGAAGGTGGCTTCTGAACAATACTTAGTAAGAGGACTTCACAATCTAAAAGATTCTAGAGGTAGATCAACTTGTTGGCCTTAAAATTAAAATTGTGTAATTTTAGATTGTACATTTATCTGTCCTTCACATCAAAATGCATATTGAAGATCTCTATTGCTAACAGTTTTTGCTTTACAGTTTGAAGCAGATGGATTATAAGAGAAAATACATACTTGAAATATCCTGAACAACTATTGAAAGAATAGCATTTATTAAACAAGAAGAATAAAAAATAGAAATTCAAATGCCAACTATTCAAAATTATTGGGAAACCTCAAAAATGTTTACAGCCTTCTAAAAAACTAAAGAACTAATGCAGCTCATAAATCAACCGGACATGGGGCCTATGAAAGACATAAAACATGTTTATCAAGAGTACTATTTAAAAGTTGCCTAACTTTGACGTCACATAATCTTTTGATGTTTGTGCACTGTTTTAGGTTCACAACCCTTATAAGTAAGCAACCACTTTTTAGCTATTGAAGCCTAGGTTTGTATGCCACACTATATCTATTGATGTTTTTAGGACATATACTATGAGAGTAAGAGTAGTTAATACATATTTTATCAATTGAGCACTTATATTTTGGGTAGATATGCACGCTATGTAGAATTTTGATTCCAGAAGAGCTATCAAGCTAATATGGAGAAAATTATACGCTTCATTGCAGCCCTCAAGTTTATATTCAATGATAACATGAGAAACTTTACAACGCATGTAATATCTAGAGCAAATGAGTTGATAGATCAAATGGATAACTGATGACGCCTTACCATTTAAAAAATGCATTGGTTGAAAATATATATGTCACTTAGCACTCCTTTAAGGCACTTGTTTCAAGCAAACCCTTCACTTAGTAACTTTATATATCTACGGCAACATATAACTACAGTTTAAGTTATAATTTGACCGCGGGTATAAAACCTTTTCAAACTACTTTTTGACTATGGGCTTGTCTGATACCAATAATATATTCCATAGTTGAGTAAGTTTAGATACGGCGCGCTTACAATAAATAAAATTCTGATAAAACTATTCATAGGGTTATAAATCTCAGCCTAAGCAGTAACCAACAAGTGAAAAAAACAATGCTAAAGTATATAAAGAATTTAAATTTCCAGCTCTTCAAGCTACTCGAAATTTCATTAAATATTAACCATTGTGACACCTATGCATAATTTTATATAAAACAATAGTTTAGGCAAAATATGGATTGTATCATTTCAGGTCATTAATCTAGTTGTCATTAGATTCATATATAAAAATGTACCTATCCAAAGACGTATAGTGAAAAGGGCACTTGATAGATTTTATGAGCATGGAAATAACTATCTTACAATGAAAAAAGAATAAAGAGAAAGATTGGAGATGAAAAAAGTTGTTTTACTATCTTTTCATGAAATATCTTAATGAGATAAAAAAATTTGCTTGTTGCAATTTATCAATATCTACTTTTGAAAAGGATGCTAATGCTTTTCTCTGATGCCTATTGGTAGATGGGGTTTGTGCAGAGACCTCTTTAAAAAATTGCCAAATTGTGCTGAGTGCATTTATGCCAGGGCCAAAATGATAAAAAACAAGTATGATGTACTTTTGTAAATCTTTATGGATAATTTACTATTAAAAAGCAAATAGGATTCTAGATTAACTAGGTGAGTAATGTTTAACCTTGGGGAAAACATGCATGAAGAAAGAGAAAGATTCAAGAAAATTGTTATAATTGAGATACAGTGATTTATAAACAGTTTACACAATATGCTTGATGATGAGTATCCTCAGGACTTCCTTATATGAACCAGTTAGGTGCTTGGGATATTTAGAGGAGGGTTCTAATTATGAGTTCAATAAGAATTATTAGCAATAATTATTTAACGGACTTATTAACATCTAATATTTTTATGTAGTTCACAGATTACATCTTGAAGCCTTTTTTCAAGTGCATCACAGAATCAGAAACAAAAGGTTGACTAGAGGTTATGATAGGAGCTAAAGAAGCCACTCAAACTACCAAATCATGACAGAAAAACAAATAACATGTTCAATGGTCAGGTTTTCAAAGTTTTTTTAGTACTAGATGGTCCCAGTCAGGTTTTCAAGTTTTTAAGTTAGGTTTTACCAATTTCCTTCTGGACAACGGGTTTTGACTTTGTTTCTTAATCGCCCTCAAAGAAGGGTGAATGATTTTTTGCTGCAATGTGTGAAGCCAGTGACCACTCTTTCATGTTGATGATAGATAATGAATTAAGTTTTGAACTTTAGAAGAAGATCCCCAGATAGTAAGAAAAAGTTCTTTATGGCGGGATCAAGCACCTTAGATTCCTTGGTAAAAGCCTTAACTGGTCAAGTCATGGGGTGTAGCAAATCAACGATATTGATATTCTCATAAAGAGATGCTTCTACCTGAGCAAGTGAGGATTATGTATGGCGCACAAGAAGCTGAATTGCTGATGGTAAAAAGGAATATTTCTGGGTATTGCAAACTCAGTTGAAATACTGGAACAATACATATGATAAAAAAGTGACATACAAGCAACTAAATTAATTGTTTGAAATAATGCAACACCATAAGTCAAAAGAAATTAAAATGACATTGATAATCTTGATCTATAAAAAAGTTTATGTTTTCTCTTTCCTTTACAAAAATATATCTTATCTTACTAGTTGGGGTTGATAAAAAAAGAACATGACAATAGGGAAATTTCCAAAGCTCTTTGTTCATTTATATTTAAATATATAATGTATGTATGTATGGAACACATATCCCTCAAACTCTTACCTATTTTAACTACTCAATGAATCACTCCATATTTTGTTTTAGTCTACTTCTGGAACATCTCTTATGTCATTAAAAAACCTTATGCAATTATAGATGAGCTTCACTTGCATGACACCTCCTTTTCATTACTGAAGTATCCCAAGATAAGTACTCTCCATGTTTGTAACTAAAAGTGCCCATATTTTTGAAAAGATATTGATATAAGAATGAATAAAGTGGATCTTTAGCGACATACCACAACCTAGTTCTTAATATTTACTATGAAAAAGTTTTATAAATAGAAGAGAATTCAGCTCTTATATCACAAAAATGTGTGCATCAGTTATAAATTCTCTCTGGCTAATATTCTCTCTTCCACACATGGAGTACAGCAAATTTGTGATTCCCAAGGTTTTTCCACATCTCTTTTCATTTATAGTAACGTTAAAACGTTGTCTTTAACCATCTAGTACTAAAAAAAACGTTGTCTTTAATAATAAAGCAAATACTGTTTCTGGGATAAAATTCACTTTAAAGCGCAAAATAGAAAGATCACCAACATTATTAACACATTTATTAGGCACTTTTAAGTTAACTACACAAATATAAAACAAATAAGAAATTAGGATAAAAATATAAAAATGAATATGTTTTTTTCGCCCATGGAGTTAAATAAAGGTTTGTGCTTGTTATTTCCATTTCATATTTACTCTAAAAACTAAATGTTCTTGGAACTCTACAAACTGTTAGATTAAGGCATATGGTATGCTCGCTGGTTCTTTTAGCCCCAGATTCAACAATATTATTGCAGGTGAAATGCTCTTAATTGCAGGAATATATTTTAAGTGGATTTCTGTAATACTTATATTATAATAATAAAATGGTGATTATACTAAAAGTTTATATTTTCTATAATTTGTTTTACATTATCAATTGAGGGGTCAAGAAGTTAACCCCATTAATCTCTTCTGCTTATTATTTAAAGCAGATTAAAGCTCAAATTGAAGGGACTGAGAAATTCATGATAAGCGAGAAGCTGCATAATTCAGAAAAATTAACTCTTGAACTATTAAATCTTTCAAGATTTGCCTCTCTTTGACACAAGGGCAGATGTTGGGTTAATACTGGGCAGAAATGAATTAGTAGGGCAAAAATTTAATTTGTTATAGCCAATTGGATGGCAAAACCTCAAAAAGAGTTGTATGTTTCTTTAACAGGGTCAGCGCAACCTGACTACTAGCAATTGAGTATTTTGGGCGAGGGGAATGAGCAAAAGGATTACCCCAATTCAAGTGTTTCCACCAAGAATCAGTCAGGGTCTTTAGGCTAATATTATATGCATTTATTTCTAAAACACTCTTTTCACAGTATCAGACTTTTGGATGTTCACCCTTACCCCTTCATTGTTGTAAGGGGAGAATATGGGCGCTGGATTGGCCATGGATCCGATTGATGATAACTCCAGAAGCATGGGATTTGATAGAGTACTCATTCCCTCGCTTATATGTGACTACAAAAGGTCCTTCCCATATATACCCAAGATTTTCCCTCCTAAGCATGATACGGTTGTGTTAATAGAGTACCAAGTCTGACAATTGGAAAGAAGGAAGTGGTTGGTTATGCTCATTTGCGGCTACATCTTCTTTGGTGAAAGTTTTTGCTAGGTTAGTCATGGCATAAGACTGCAGCTGGATATTGTGTTGCACTAATCTTTTATGGGCTCTTTCAGGTTCATCTGTCCTATCAGAGAAGACGTCTTTGGCTAGCAGAGCTGTTACTCCTGGTTCCTGACCATATAGCATGCAGAAAGGAGACATTTTGATGATTCAATGGTAGCTGATATGGAAGGCCATGAGAGCACTAGGTAAGAATTAATCCTAGTGTAGTGAAACTGAGCTGGCCATCTTCTGTAATATTAGAACCAGAGTTTCATTTGCTCTTTCCACAGTACCTCCTGTAAAAAGGGTTGTAGGGGGCCACAAAGAGTTGCTGCGTCCACTGGAAGTAGCTAAAAGCTTAACCATACAGAGTTGAAATTCTTCCCATTGTCACAAAGTAAGGCCTGAGAACAACCATACCAGGTGAAAATATTTTAATGGAGGAAGGTGGAGTGGCTTTGGCAGTCTGGGCAGTAAGAGCAACCTCTTCAACCCTTTTGGTGAAGTGATTAATGCCTACCAGGATATATCAATTTCCACTGGTAGTCTGAGGTAGCGGACCTACTACGTCTAAACTTATTGTATGATACGGTTGTTGAGGAGTAGTGGGCTGGTATTTATATTTGGACTTATAGCTGGATTTCTTCTTACAGATTAATCAGGCGACCAGCACTTCTATGATAGACTCCATGATTCCCACCCAGTAGTACCTATCCTTCACCCACTCATAGGTTTTGCGAACTCCACTGTGCCCAGAATAGAATGGACCTCCATGATCATGGGGACTCGCTCAGAAGGTCGGAGATAGGACATCCAATTCAACCTTAATTTCTTATACAACTTCTTGCTTTCCGCCTTGGTGCTGCGCTAGTCAAGCTACTATTTTCCTGACGGGTTCATCCTCATCTTCCCAGGCGTTGGGGGTCATAAGGAAGTCGTGCAGCCTCTCAGATAAACTATTATCCGTGTGAAGGATAGGAAGTTTAGTCAAACCATCAACATTTATATGGCAGGTTCCAGCTTGGTGCTCAATCTTCATATCATAGTGTTGAAGCTTTAAAGCCCAGTGAGTCACAGTCCAGTGGGATCCTTCATATTTTTTAACTACTTTCAGATAGGCGTAGTAAGTGACCATAGTGAAGGAAGTTCCATTTAAGAAAGGGCGGTAATTTTTTACAGCTATTAGAACAGAAAGGCACTCCTTCTCAGTGACGCTTTAGTTGCGTTCAGCCTGGATAACTTTTTGCTGAAATACTAGACAGGGTGATCCACGCCATTATCATTCAATTGCGCCAGAATGGCCCCAACATCCTAGTCAGAGGCATTAATAAACAAGAGGAAATGTTTAACATAATTAAAATGCGCAGGACAGGACAATTTTGTAACAACTGCTTTAGAGTCTTGAAGGCGGCTCTTTGTTCAGTCCCAATTAAAAGGGACGTACTTAGCCAATAAATAGACAAGAGTCTCACTTAGCTGGTGAAACTTAGGATAAATTGGTGGTAATACCCCATAATACCCAAGAAACCTGGGTATTGCGCAGAATTTTGGGAGCAGGCATTAGAAGTTTTAGCTTTATCTTTGTCTTGGAGGGCTTGAGTTCCGTCCTGTGAGATGATGTGTTCAAGAAAATCAAATTTCTTCTGGAAAAAAGTGAGCTTGGAGAGCTCTAACCTAATGTTTAACTTACAAAAGCTTTGAAAGACTTCTTTCAGGTGAGTAAGATGGTCATTGAAGATATTAGAAGACATCATGAAGTTATCAAAATAGACAACGACGCAACGTAACTTGAGGTCCTGCAAGATGTGATCCATGGCTTGCTGGAAAATTGCAGGAACATTGCACAACACTTGAGGTAGTTAGGGTGGGTTGGAATAGGCCTTCGCTGCAAATAAGAGCGCATTTCTCTTATTCTTGTGGAGAGAGGTCCATTTGCAATTATCCGCTAGCCAATTCCATAGCTGAGAAGAAAACAAATTTAGAAAACTTGGCTAGCGTGTCATCATTGCGAGGTATAAATATATAGATACTTCTTTGTGAGGTTGTTTAACCAGCGGTAGTCCGTCACAACCTGATGATTGCCATTTTTCTTTTTTATAAGGATGAGAGGTGATGAACAGGGTTTTTGTAAAAATACCGGTAGCTTAGCGTCTAGTAGCTGTCTGAGCTCCACTCTCATTTGTTGCTCAACTTTTGACTTATAATAGGTTTTAGAACAGATGGGATGATCATCCCCAACATCAATGGTATGACACCAACTCTTTTTTTTAGTACTAGATGGTTATGACACCAACTCTTCATATAACCATATCGGTCTCAGATTTAGATAATATGTCGCGGTAGGCATCTACCAAGGCTTGGACTTTTACCAGATTTGTGGAGGATAGTTCATCAGAGATATGAACGTTAGGAAAAGTACATAACGACTTATCAGCAGGTAGGCCCATATCTGACAGAGACCCATTGCAGTGGACCAGGTTGATTTCCTTAGCTGGGATCAGCAGACCTTTCCCAATCTCCTGGTGTTTCTTAACAACCATGTCCTTACTAGTTAAGATTCCTCAGTGGAATATTGATAGGTCGCTGGTAGGCTGGGTCTATGATGCTTGGAAAACTCTAGGCTCTAAGGGAATTATTTATTGATGCTAGTTATGTGCAGTAGGCAGTTTTAGGAGATTTGAAGTGTAATCCTGGTGTCATTCACCCTTTATTCACCAGCTTTAATCAACACCTCCTATGCTGCATAAAACTATATGTCCTCCAAGGCGTCCAATGATTAGGCAACTTCATATTTATCCCCACCATTGTGTAGGGTAGGGATATGGTGGAGGAGGGATACTCAACTGTGCAAGCATATTCTTTTTTTGCTCATTGTTGTTCAGAATCAGGGGGACCTTGTAGTTAATCAGGGAGATATAGCCCTGTTTTGGTCTGATAATCCCGTCATATTTGAGTATAAACTGAGAACCAATGAGCATATCATAAGTATTGTTGGCCAAAGCCACCTCTGGGTCAAAAAGAGAGAGTTTCCTAAATTTGATGGGTAAATGATGAGTAGGCCCCAATAGCGTAAGTGCTGGTTGAACCAGCAGGGCCAAACTCTTGGGTATAGTTGAGGTCAGGGGCCAGTTTAATTTACTCATAAGTTTTGATGACACGGCGTTCATAGGGGATCTTTCGTGAGAGGATAGCTATGACTCGTAATAATTAGCAACTACCTCCCACTTTGGTTAAGGTTCTCCCCAAGTATGGGGGGAGAGTGAGGACCTCCTTTATCCGGATAGTAGAAGCAAGTCATTTAGAAGATTTAGGGTATTAATCGTGGATAGACTGCAGTGATGCACACATGGGTGGATCATATCAGCGTGGCAATGAGCTGGTCAGTGTTACTGGTAGTACCAATAACCTCCTGAACCAACAGCACTTGTTGATGATAGTTCTTCGCGGTATCCTAGCCATATACACTCTCTCCAGGTTCACCCTTTCAGGTACCTTCACTTCATCTTTGGGCCCTAAAACATAAAATAACCACATTATTACAACCCCCTTCAAATTTATCATTGAAGGGATTTCAATCCACATCAGTGAGTCCCTAGGATTGTGTTAGGTTCAGGGCAATATGTTGCAGGAGAAGCCCTGGGGCTACTCCTTAACCTTACTCACTTTTGGATGAGGTTCTATGTTAGTCACTGATCTATATTTTACCTTTAAATTAGCAATTTTGGGTTGCCCCATGGCTTAAGGTTTCGGATATTTTTGGCCAGAGGAGAGGTTGAAAGGGATAGAGATGGAGTCTTAAATGTGGAAGCTTTAACTACGCCAGCTTTGGGGAGATCAGAAGCTGTGTGCATTGGGAAAGCAGGCGGTTTAGCTCTAATGACCAAGTACTTTAATCCATTGTTAAAAGGTGCAAATGTCTCCTGAGAGAAGGGTTTAAGCTTAGTTTAGTCTTTGGGGTCACTTGGAGAGTCCTCTCAGCGGAGGGCTTGAGGCGGAGAAGAGGCTCATTAGATGATGAAGATGATCTTTGCGACAAGTGGGGACAGGGAGCGCTTCCCCACGGATGGTAATTCACTCTGACTTACTAGCTTAGGAACCTCAGGTATACAGGGCAGAGTAAGAACATATTTGAGTTGCTCTGCAGGTTCTGGATCAAGGTGGTAACCAGCATATGGGGTCCATAGGGATCAACCTAGCCTCCTTTAGCAGGTCTATGGTTGAGAAATTCTCAATGGTCAGGACTGGAGGGTTTGACCCAACGCCAGAAGCAACTTCAGCATTAAAAAATATGCAACCTCTATCAGATAGTCCTTGATTTCACAGATGGTCCTGATGTGGCATTTAATGAGATAAGTTGTCATGCTTAGAAAGCTAGAAGTTAAGCCAGTCAGAATGGCAGCTAGAGCATTATCAAGAGGTAACATTTTTGCGAGCACCAAGGGCTAGGATTCACCTTAAATTTGATTAATGAAAGTGGCGAGCAATTATCCACTTTTCATGATGAGGCAAATAAATTCCTGCTTCTTTAACCTCAAATTCTTCATGAAATCAAATTCATCAATGAGGGCTTGCTTAACTTCCGCCCAAGTGTTAAGGGTGAACATGGTTGTAACCATTCTCTCCTGAGCCAACCAACTCAGGCAGGGAAGGAGGTACTTAACATTTTGATGGTCAGTTAATCCCTCCATCACAAATCTATTAACAAACAGTAAGTGCAATGCTACCCTCTCCTGGGTTAAAATTGTCTTTTAGAGGGTTTATGAATGGCAGGGAAGACCCATGATGCCATTGAGAAGAGTGCTGCTCAAGCCTTTTAAGGTGAGACAAAGTACTGGCTAGCTGTTGCTCTAAAGCAGCTAATATGATTTATAATGCAGCGGGGAGGTTGTGAGGATCACTTTTCCCACCAACCACCATTTTATCTTGTAATATTTGTTGTGTCCAGATACCCTGTAGTGAGCACCATTTGTTGGAATCAGGGCAGGTGGTATGCTTGTGGGTGCTTTTTAGCCCTGCATTTCAATAGTATTTTTGCAGGCAAAATGTTCTCTCAATTGCAGGAATAAATTTTAAGAGGCTTCTGTGATACTTATATAAAAATAATAAAATGTTTATTATACTAAAAAGTTGAATTTTATAAGTTTTTCTTTATTATTATCAATTGAGGGTCAAGAAGTGAACCCCTTTAAACTCACTCTGATTAGTATCTAAAAAAGTTTAAGGCTCAAAGTGAGGGGGCTGAGAAATTAATTCTAAGCGTGGAGCTGCTTAATTTGGTGTATAAACTTTTGACCTTCAAATCTTTCAAGATTTTCCTTGATTCAACACAAGGGCAGATGTTGGGTTGATAGTGGGCAAGATGAACCCATGAAGCAAAGACTAGATATAACTTAGCCAATCGTATGGCAGTACCTTAAAATGACTTGTCTGATTATGCCACAGGGTTGGCACAACCTGACTACTAACAATTGAGCATTTGGGCCAAAGAGTTTGAGCAAAAGGATTACCCCAATTTTTGAGTTCCACCAAAAATCAGCCAGGGTTCTTAGGCTGATATTACTGTATTACCTCTGAAACACTATTTTCACAGTATTGGACTACTAATTGTCCAACACAAACAATTCACTGAAAAATAAGTGTAGATAGGTTTCTCAAGCACAACATATTATGATGGCAAACAAAATAGCTTCTCCAAGGGAGGATACCCCAGTGGTAGAATATGGACCCTTTACCACTGCCTCCCAAGTTTGATCCTGGTAATGGACTTTGGGTAGGGGATGATTTTGACTGTGTTGGTTTTGCGCGCCAATGCCCCAAACTGAGATAGCGAATAGCAAAGGCAGTCCATGGAGTTCCTGCCTATCATACGCCACGCATGGAGGTTTTCTGGGTTTTATCCTCCTTTCCTATTTTCTTCACTTCCCTAATCGGTGTGGTATCATCCCCAGATTGGCCCACCTCAAATAAAATTTTTAAAATTTTAAAATTTAAAAAATAAAATAGCTTCTCCATTTAAAATACATTAATCAGTGTTGTAACCTTTTTTTGTTACTATAATTAGCAATTATGATTTAAAATACTTACTCTTCCATAAAATTTATAAGAAGAAATATTGTATCATAAGAGAATGAGATTAAACTAAACACTTTATAAATCATAATCATAAATTTTACAACATAATGAATAAGATTTAACTATCTTTGGCTCAAAACTGTTCTATGTGTAGAACAGTGTAATGGGAATGCTGTGAAGAATCTAACATATTAAAAAAATAATAATATGGTCAAGCTGTTGTGTGTGTTGAAATTTACTATTTACCAGATAAGCACACTTTTTAATATAAACACAGTTTTAGCCTTCAAGGAAAAAAAGACTAATAAATTAGCTTAGTTAGTTTATACTTCTGAAAGTATCAAGCCTAATCATTATTAGCTTTTTATAAAAAACATTAAAAACCTGTTTTCTACACTTTTTAGACATTATTTAAAAAAGTTTTGACTTAATTTCTATTTTTGTTTACTAATTGTGGCTATGTCTATGATTAAAGAATTCCTAAAAATGTGCTTGTTTCAAATTAACTTCATAAACGCCTAACCTTTGCAGCTACATTTGCCTTACCTTTTAAAAAAATAAGGAAGTTACAACTTATTAGTACATTAAATATTATAATTTAATGAGTCAGAAGTGCTTAGATGCTTTCTGGCATCCATTGCCAATTGTTTTAGTAGATCTGATTGTTAAAAAGTTATTGTCTCGGGGGTGGAAGGCGAGTCGGTAGGGCGTACGGCTACCAACCTGAAGGTTGCGGGTTCGATTCCCGCCCTTCGCACATCGATCGGGGTGCCAGCCGAAGGAAACTATTGGCGGTTAGTAGGTATAATAACACGAAAACCTTACCCATGACGTAACCAGAAAAATCCGAGTCCCGATCCGGAGGTGAAAAAACTTTCTACGACAGAGTTGACCCTGCTCAGGTTTCATATCGATACTTTCTTTCTCTATTTCGGTAATGTCTGTCCCCCGGTCGGCTTGCCTCGAATAAATAAAATAAAAAAGTTATTGTCTCAACATTCAAGCTATAACTTTTAACTTACTCCTGGATCTAACCTTTTGGAGATTGGTAAGTTATTTTATTTTCTAGGGTATGATGCCAACTCTTACAGATTATGAAATCTGTTTGGGATAAAACATAGAAATATGATTTTATTTTTTATATAGTAAGGTGGGCATTGAGTATTAACCCTTACCTATAAAAACCAACTTTTTATTTTTGATACTTGCAATAGTTTACAATATATCATATCATGATTTTTTATAAAGCTTTAGAGACCATGTAAGCAATTAGTATTGTTTGGCAACATTATATAAGTTTTTGTACTAGCTGTCAGCTATTTTCAAGCAGCCATATTTGCTCAGATCAGCTTCCTGTCCTCATATAGAGAAGCACTAAATAAGTCAAACCATCCATAAACATGTTAGCTAGCCCACTTTTTCTAAATTATCTAATGATGGCACTGTCAACCATTGCTTGACCCTATAGTGAAGGGTGCCTAGGGCTTCTGGACACTCGTTCCCAAGCCACCAAAACCACCATAGATACCTACAGCAGTTGTCTTATGTGATTTATTTCTGATCCCCTAACATGAGCACTTGCCCTAAACCAAGCTGTGACAGCATTACAGGGTCTTCCTAGAGCATTGTCAAACTCTTTTGGCAGTGATTCACAAACCACCCTGTACATCACTAACACCTTTTTATTCCCTCTTTTAGAACCAGGCCCTCCTTGTCCTGAAAGTATTAGGCACGCATCTTTATACCATCTCCTCATACAGAAGAGATGGCCTTAGGCTCAGCCCCTGTCACTATACAAATGCCTACAACAGTCAAGATGTCACAACACAGATTAACCCTAAAAATGACCTTTCATCTGACATAACTTTGAGAGCTCCTCCCTCACTCTACCAGATTTCAACTCAAGAGGTTAATAGGACATCAACAACCATTTTCTGTTAGAAAAAGGTGTCCAACACCTTATGAAGGGTACTCCACTGTTCATAGAGACAGGAACAGAATGGAACCACCTCCCAACAATGGAGCTGCTAAAGCTATGTGGAGCTGGCTAACTTTAAACTTCACCATTTTTTACCTATCCAGGTGCCAGCACTCTCAGTATCAAGGTCCTCGCGCACCTCTAAGTTCATCCCTAGTCTTGGCACCCATTTCAAGACATGATTTTCAAACAAACGTTATTAGGTTACCAGAAAGCCTCTAAGTCCTCGCCTTTGACATTTCATCTTGACTAAAAGCAACTTTTCTCATCATGTAGCTTTGACTTACAGGTGTGGACCCTCCAACACATGATCACCCGCTACCAGGTAAGATTTTGAGATGGCCCTGAAGGTCTGCATAACGTCGTCCACCTTCCCCTAATCAGTCACCACTTCAGCACTGCTCTGTTGGAAAACCTCCATCTATTTATTGACACTTCCTCCCTCTCATCCCTCGCCCCATAGTCTTAAGTACCTAGAATAAATTAATAAACATCAATGAATCCCCCTTCCAGTTGGACCATCTAGTATTGAACAAAGAACTTACATTTAAACATACAAAGATCTAATGCAGTATATTTTAAGATCAGTTGTATAATCAATCTAGTAAATTTATTTATATACCAACAATAATCCAAGATCTTGGATTAATGGAAAATTTTTATTATAATGCAGAAATAGACGATTAATTGGTTATCTACTTCCTTATTTATATACATAATTTAAGTTTTGAAAGGAATCAAGTCTGCTGAAAATAATGGAATAATTAATAATTAAAAAAATTAAAAGTTCATAAAATGTTTCTTATTTATAGCAACTCTTCATGAAAATGATGAACTAGTCTAAATTTTAAAAGGTACATTTGAAAAGATGCATATTTGTGATTTTAAAAGATACTTTAAGTCTGTAGTAGGACTCCTTGTAAAAGCATGAGAAAAGTTTAGGACCCCAACTACATATGAGGTTGATATTGCCATCACAGATCAAGGATCAGATACTCTTGATATTTTTATCAAAAAAACAAAGTGACATCATGCAACTTTATAAGACTCATAGTTTATATAACCCCTTTAAAAATATACATTATTGTTTTAAAAAATAAAAATTATTATCATTTGATTCTATAAAGAATAAAAAACCCATATGATGCTAAATAGTTTTCTTAATGGACTTTATGTATTAAAAATGTGACTATGTTTGTAATTATATATAATTTTAAAATGTGATTTTTTTCATTAACTTTTTTTGATAATATTTATGCAAAGATTAAAAGTGAAAGTTTTCTTTTTCTTTCTTTGGAACAACAAAAGATTTTGGGCGAAGAGTATGTCCACTTACATGATGTAATTACAAAGGATGATAATCTAGGTTATGAAAAATCCTGGTGATATAACCTTTCGACTTTACTGTTGTTTGATCTAATATTCATGATATACAGAAGATGTCATAATTTATGTTCTTTATTATGCCTGGCAGACTTCTTCTGAACTATATGTAACATTATATGTTCAGTAAAATCCAATGTTTTTTTATGCAAATTGTTAATAATCTACATAATTTTATAGCATAATACTGAAACATAAGTCTAACTAAACTGTTGAATATTTTGACAAAAAGTTAAATACATGGAGAATCTCTCCTCAAAATATTTCAATTAATGGCAAAAGCTTGTTTTAGATGCAAATATCTTTTTATCTTGTTAAAAGACAGATCATTATTGAAACTTTTTAGTATAATTTCTGCAGAGCTACCAAATATAGCTTTAGATCTTTAAAATAGATTTTAAATTATAAGTATGTTACATGGTCTATTTAAATACTAATTTTTCGTCCATTAATGAAAGATAGTAAAAATATATTTTATATCAGTTAATCTACAAATGAAACTTTTACATCCAATGTTAGCTACTTATTGTCCAGCGCTAAAAGCCTGGCATAGAGGAATATGATTATAAAAAAGGTAAAAAAAGCTAAGGTAATGTGATTGAAAAATACATTCAACCTTGCACCTTAGTTTTAAAGATGTTTATTGCATAAATATACGTTGATTACTTCACTTAAATTAATCAAAAAAGCATATCTGTAGGTAAATTTAGAAAGTAACATGACTGTCAATAGCCTTGTTATTATATGATTAAAAATTAACATGGTCTCATATGGGCTTTTATAATTAATAGCAAAGGAATATTGTGGAGCTTTATAGTGTTTCATTAATATCTGTTATCTTAAAGTTGTTTAATTATTGTCAACCCTTAAAAGGAGCAACGTGTGTACTAAAATGAAAATAGTGTTTGAAAAATCAGATGTTCCACTTCATATAACAATTACAACACACTTTGGACTTTACTAGTAATCTGAATTTTCTAGAGTTTCACTTTATGTTATTAAATTTACAAAGGAATATATTAAGGTACATTAAAGACCTCTTTTGCAAAAGGGAGAGAGGTTACTGGCACCAGCTTTTGATATTAATCAGAGTTTGCTTTATGTATACTTTACACAATCCTCCCTAACTATCATGGATTCATCTTACATGAGGAAGTCTTTGCATAGTGTTTATGTTCTAACCTCATTTATGAGTTCTCTAAAGTATATATGGATATCTTTGAAATCATATTGAGATTTTTACAAACAGGTATGCTTTAAGTTAGAGAGGTCCTGAAGCTCGACCTTTTTTGAAAACTGAAGTCTAGCTTTATCTTGGAAGTTAGTTCCCTTAATTATTGCTAAGAACCATTTCAGATGAGATACTTACTTTTTCACAAAAAGTTTATGCATTATTTCTGCCATAATTTGAACAACATGTGTTCCTTCTGATCCTAAAAAGCTATGGAAACAGTATTAAGAAAATTAAATAAAGTCTATAGTGCAAGAGTTTATTCTAAATGAAACTATAATTTCTAATAAGCATCAATAATTATCTGACTTTTGTACCTATCAAGGTACCTAACCAATTTGTAGATGTTTTCCCTAAAGTCAGGATCATAGGGACTTCCTTTGAGTCTATTGGTGCCATATAATATTTTATTTAAGATAATTTATTTGTTTCTAATAAATGGTACATTTTAGATTTTGCTTTGTGACTCCTGGATAATCCTTTAAGATGATGCATAATCAATTGGTCTTATAATCCTAACTTACCAAATTCGTAATTTAAACTCTAAGTGCAAGTTAAGTAAGGGCTTCAAACCCATTGAGCCTAAGTTAGAATTCTCTATCATGCCACTCTAATCTAAAGACGTTAATTTCACTTGACATTAGTTGTTTCAAATAGGGATTGGGAGTTCAGTTTTATTTGTTTATAAGAATGTGATTAGTGACCTGATACCCCACAGTTGAATGATTGTATGGATTCAAAGAATAAAATTTGAATTACTATATTCCTTCATATTATACTTATATTTGGCTCTACGCCTAAGTGATTAAATCCATAATTTATGATATTGTTGATCTATTGTAATAAAAATATATGTTTATAAAGAATACGTGATTATTCCACTCTTGTATTTTCAAAAATGATTTCTGACTTGGTTGACTAGCCACTTGGGTTTTGTAATTATGGGTTTGATTGAATTATATATTATTGTATTGTACCCGATTGGCATTAATTTCTAATTTGTGATCCAAATTACAAGGGTATTGTGCTTTCATAGTTCATAGGATTGGTAGTTAAGCTCAACTGACATGCATCATAATGGGGTGTTTTACCTTATAATATTTTTTAAAAAAGTATCTGAGCATAGTTAAAAGATGTCAAGCTGGGATTACATAAATAAGCCTTTTATTTGGAAAGTAGCCCCAAAAACCTCCCTGAGAGCCATTGTTTATGTGAAGGTGTAAGGAGAGGAAATATGGGAAAAGATGCACTTAGCATCTGAAAAATCTAACATGTACCATTGGAGTTAACAAGAAAATAAAGTTGAAAAGAGAGAGTTTTTCAATAATAAATTTTAATTGTATGGCTTTTCCTTAATATGTGTGAATCCTAACCTTGGTTTGTTTATTTATCTTTCTAATTTCCTAACTTTAATTCTTATCTATATTTAGTGCACCGCCAGATTATTTTTATAAGATTTTGAAAATAATATTGTTTGAATTATTAATGCCTACGCTTATCTGATTATGTTAGATTATAAAGCTCATTAACTTTAAGCTTAAACTGTTTAATTTTACATATTTCAAATCTTCTCTGGTAATTTATATAGTACTAATATTTTATTTATAACTATCACTATTCTTCTTTAATTTTATTATTGTTGTTAGCATAATTACAAAATCCAGGTTAACGATAAAACTCTTAGGTTCATTCCACCAAGTACTTTAAAGAGCTTGGACACCGCCAGGTTAATTGGATAGATCTATTCCTGACTAGCCTAGCAGAACAAGTATTCTATGCCAAGTCTTCCAAGTACCCTATGAAAATCAACAACATAATAACAATAAATGAATCTGCATCCAGCCAGTATCCCTCTAGTGAGGCTGCTCACCCTTAATTAGGGGTTAATTATACTATCAATGGGAGAGCATCTGATTCATTTGGTGATCAAAGAACTAGATCTTTGGGAGAATATTACTCACTTCAATCTGTTTGTAAAGCCTAAATAGTGCGGGGAATAACAGGAGCTGTTGATTTAATGGACCTGATATATCCTTAACAGAACATATGCTTCACTGAGAACCTTTTAATATACTTTACCTATTTTTACTAATGTACTATTCAGGTGACTTGAAGTTGAAATCTGAGAAGGCCCTCCACATTTCTGGCAGATTACTTAAACATGCCAAACTTAATGCCTCAGATCAATTTATATCACCCTGATTATACGTTATAAACATCTAAATTAATTTAAATTTTTTATCTTTAATTTTTAATTTTTAATTTTAACCTATATTTTTATTTGGGAGTATGTGACTAGAGACAATTACTTGAGAAATGGTATGGGCTATTAAATGTAATATCTTTAGAAGTTTGTAGCAAATGAAGTGGTTTATTGTTTGTTTTGGTTACCTGACGTCATTAAGGGAACTAACTTCCAAGATAAAGCTAGACTTCAGTTTTCAAAAAAGGTCGAGCTTCAGGACCTCTCTGACTTAAGGCATACCTTGGACCAACGCTGGGTGCAGGCTAGATATGCCCATGTTGATCCAGGGGAAGTGCGTGATTCCCAGCCCTGCATTACAGCAGTGGCGTTAAAACGCATTAGTTATCTTCTTAACAACAATTGTTCATTTTAATTTGCTCAAAGAATGAGGGTTTGAACCTGTTCAATTTAAAACATTTCCAAATAATGATGGCTCAGCATGCAATCAATAACTCAAGTTTGTTTGATCTCAAGCTACAGTATCTGGCCAATGGTAGGGTGCACCAATTGGTTCATTTAGGCTTGGCACCAATTTTCCCAATTGATAAATTGCCTCCCCTTGTTTAAAGTATGGTTCTCAAGACCAACTTATCTCGTTGGTCATTTTCCTTATTAATAAAATCCCTTTAGTTTACATTTTTAATATGTTAACCTGGGCAAACCTGTGCGTGGACCTATTTGGGGAGGTCTCTAATAACGTCAGCCACCTTATTTGCATAAAATTGATTACCATATCAGGTGCACCACTGAGCCGCCATGGTCTCCTCCAGACCGAGGCACCCAAGCTCACCAGCTCAGATCTCTGTTTGGATAAGGACTCCCCTTTGGGGTCCACTCAATTCTTGTTGTTTATTTGATTCATACTAATTTATACAGCTTGAACACCCTCACCTTATGTTACCTTAGCTCCAGCACCTTCTGCGCTGTTATACTTCCAATAATTTTGATAATGAGTTACCTGGCGTTGTGGCTGTACATCTCACACCACCCCACTGGTAATGGGAGAGACAGACACTCTCCTGACATTAGATGACGAACCAATTTTTATGTGCACTAGATTATCTGTATGGGACTTCCACAAAGTGCGAATTAGGTGCGCCAGCTGTTTGTTAATGGCTGTGGTGGGGCTCACTACCGTTTTCTCATTTTGCCAATTGTTGGAGCTTATTGGCGTTATTCTTGCTACCTCCAACTGGGAAGAAGCCACCCTTCTAGCTCGTACCTGATAGATTTGGATTTTTATGATCCAAGTGTCATGTTTCCTCAACTTTTCCTCAAAATTAACAAAACCAGTATAGTTAAAATAATTTTTTAACAAACCCATATTCAAATGGTGCAGGAGGAATCATTGATAAAGAGCCTCATGGTGATGGCCTTGGATAATGATGCACAACCCGCCACCAAAATGGGTATGAGGTCGTTCATGTCTTAAAACACGTTTTATATCGCCAATCTCTTTATTCAAAAACGAGCCAAATATCATCTCTTGTGGCTCTTATTTCTATTCCATTTCAGTATACCAGATCACCCCAGAGAACCCGCGCTTGACCACTATGATGATCTGCAAACACAAGCGGTGGAAAAGGAGTTACTATTTAAATATAAAAATGGTTATGCAATTGATGAAGATATGGTGGGATATGTGACCTCAGTAGTAAGGGTGACCAACTATCCCTCTCCATTCTATGATGCGGAAACATACCCTGGAGGCATGATTATGCCTGCTGAGGATTTTTCTGGGGAAGTGTTGGCGTTTTCTGCTTTGATTAAAGATTATTATGAATATTTTTTGTTGACCGCTACCCTTTCATCCCCATTAGGGAGACTCAGCACAACTATTTTGGCGGATACAGGGGCCTCTGAAAATTCATTGACCAAGACCTGGATGACTACCTTAAGTCGAATTACTTGCCAGGTGGTATGGTTAGTGGAAGGGTTTTCTAAGGTTTCCCACGATGAAAGTAGTGGGGTTAGTGGATTATCAAGTTGGCAGGTACCATTTGTCTGACAGCTTCCAAGCTATCAAAAACCTCTTGTAACCCATTATTTTGGGTGTAGAGTGTTGGCGAAAGTTTTACGTCATAACCAACTTGAAAAACAATACTTTGTTTTTAACTTTTAAGAATGGTCATGAATTAGTTTTCCCAATGTCTGAAGCAAACTCCTAGGGGCGATCTGCCCCACTGGCCCAATATCCAAACTCTCAGTATTGCTCAAATTCTGAACTTCTCTCTGGAGGTATCTTTTACTTCCTGTTTGGAGGGGTTAAAAATTTTTTGATGCGGCTTCAGCTAAAGTACTATCAGATCATTCAGAGTTTTATTAAGAGTTCAAACTCACCATTAATGTGGTGCATATTTCTTCCCCAACTTACCTTTGACTGTGTGGGAGGAAGCGGCCTTAGATATGTGGGTTAAGGAGCAGCTAGCCAAAGGAGCAATTTTTCAGTGAACCTCCCCAATATGTTCCCCATTTCTCTTTGTGGATAAGGCCAATGGTACCTTACTCACATGCGTACATTAAGGGAATCTCAACATCCTCACAGTACCAGACTTGCATCCCATTGCACTGGACTCACAGATTGCACGTTATGTGAAAAAGTGAAAGTCTTCTCTAAATTGAGTTGATTAAATGCGTCAATCAGATCTGGATCAAGAAGAGCCAGGAGTGGCTAACCACATTCCATATCAAAAAATGAATTTTCAGTTTCGAGTTATACCCTTTGGGCTTAGAATTGTCCTGTTATCTTTCAACGCCATATTGATGCATCTTTGGTGGATTTGCTAGTGGTATGCGTGGTAGCTTACATGGATGATACCTTATTGTTTTCCCCTGCCCATGAGTCCCAAGAAATACACCTTTGGCAGGTGGTGGTCCATTTGAGGGCAGCTGACCTTACGCTAAAAAATCAGTAAATATGAATTCTTCAAGTCCCACGTCACTTTCCTGGGCAACATTGTGTTTGACCAAAGCCACATGATAACTAAGACAAGTAGAAGGCAATTCATAAGTGTCTAACCCCCTTTAGGTCAAAAAATTGAGGAGTTTTTTGGGGGCATGTACATTCCCTAAGAAATTCACGCCAAAAATTTCTAAGGCAGTGGCGCCCCTGTACAAGGCGAGTGGAGCTAAAGTGCTCCAATAGTACCTCCTTTTGCAGGATGCCTTCTAGGCTGTAAAGTGCATAATTTTGTACACATATGTCCTTCGCCATGTAGATCCAGCAAAGAGTTTATTGTGGCTACTGATGCCTCCAACTTTGCTATAGCAGCTGCCTTATTACAAGTGGGTGAGGATGGACTAGAGCATCTAATGGGATACTTTTTCAGGATAATATCTTTGCCTGAGTTGAACTACGCCATATATCACAAAAAGTAATAAGCAGTGGTGGAGGCGCTGTCTTATTGGTGTCATCAAATACATGGTTCATCCAAACCCTTCCGCATACATACATATCACTGTGCCTTGTTTTCTACTGCACACCTCATTTCTTGACCCCACAATAAACCCACTTGCATGAGACCCTGGACCAATTTTGTTTTCTTATAAGTTTAAAAAGGGCAGGAAGAATGGATTGGCGGATGCTTTGAGCTGAAACCATGCACTGGCTCCTAATCCTAAGGAGGTAGAGATGCATAATACCCACATGATGATTCCTTCAGTAAGATTGTGTCTTAAAACCCTCTCCCTTTCCCACGGGCCGGTGCTTACTCCTCTGGAAAATGTGGAGGAATATAGTATGCTCATAAAGATAGTCCTTTCACAGCCGTTGTCAGCTAATTATACTATGGTCCTCGCCTAGAGCAAGTTGGATCAAGAAGAAATTATCAGGGGATACTAGTTAAGGACGAGACGTAGTGGTTTCAGGGACGCCTCTGGGTTCCTGCAGGACCCCTTCACCTGGAAATCTTCTGCGATAATCATGATGGGATCCCATTGGCCACCCTGTAAAAAAAGACTCTTAAGCTTATTCTCCGCAGTTACAATTGGAAGGAATAGCCACACAGGTTGCCAAGTATTGTAAAGAGCTCCTGGTCTGCAAACAAATGAAGCCAAATTGTATCCCCTTGACGGGTTGTTGGTGCCAGTTCAAAAGGACAAAGGGCCTTGGACTTCCTTAGCAGTGGATTTTATTGTGTAGTTACCTGCTTTTGAAGGCTTTGGCGCCATCATGATAATGGTGGGCCGTTTTACAAAGTTCGCCCACTTTATACCTTGTAGAACCACAGTAACCGCGGCAAAGATGGCTAGGCTCTTCGTGTCACACGTGTTTGCTCTTTTTGGGGTCCCCAAAGAGATAATTAGTGATTGGGAGCCCCAATTTACTTCCATCTTTTGGGAAGAGTTGTGTAAGACTCTTCAGATTCGCCCCTGATATTTAACTGCTTATCACCCCCAAATTAGATGGGCAGACTGAAAGAGTGAACCTGTGTCTAGAACAGTTCCTGCAGTGTTATGTTGCCGCAGATCATTAAGATTGGGATTCCCATATCCTCACTGGCCCAATTCAGCTATAACAACACCCAGCATGCATCAATCGGATGTTCCCCTTTTTCATTTAACTATGGCTTTGACCCAGCGTCCAACATGGAGACCAGTTGTGGATCCAAGGTGGAAGCTGTGGTGGACTTTGCAAAGACAATCAAAAGGTACACTAGGAGATGAACATCAGTTTGGATGCAGCCATTCAAGCTTACAAGGAGAATCCTGATGGTAAGAGACGAGTTGGTCCAGCGTACAAGGAAGGAGATCTTGTGAGCTGGATTCTAAAAACATTCCAATTAAGCAACCATGCAAAAAAGGGGCTGAAGAGGATTGGGCCTTACCGCGTTGTCAGAAAGGTGGAAACGCCTCATACCAGTTGGATTTCACCCCTTTTCCAAATCTTTTCATTCTTCCATGAAAGTAAGCTTATGTTGTTTGAGGGCCCCCACCAGAGACTCCTGAGGCTTATCTCGTGGATGGGGTGCCAGAGTGGGAAGTGGAGGAGATAGTAGCATCCCGTCAGGTAAGAAGAAGAATTGAGTATCTTGTATCCATGAAGGGATTTGACGCAGCAGAGAGCAGTTAGGTACCATCGCGTGACTGCGCTCATACTCAAGATCTAATTGAAGTATTCCACAAGCGTTTCACTGAGGCTGCGGGATCCAAGTCCAAGAAAGCCATCACTACTATGAAGTTGGCCCATGCTTACAAGAACTTTTACATGACGAATGCCCCTGGAAGGGGTGGAGCCTAAAAAGGAGGAGAGGGTAATGTCATGGTTACCTGACGATATTGAGGGAACTAGCTTCCAAGATAAAGCTGGACGGCAAGAGTCAAAAAAGATCACGCTGCAGGACCTCCATGACTTAAGGCATACCTAGGACCAACGCTGGGTGCAGGATAGATATTCTCATGTTGATCCAGGGGAAGTGCGTGATTTCCAGCCCTGCATTACAGCAGTGGCGTTAAAACGCACTAGTTATCTTCTTAACAACGACGGCTCATTTTGGTTGCTTGAATAATGAGGGTTTGAACCTGTTCAGTTTGAAACATTTTAAAATTATGATGGTCAGCATGCATTCAATAACTCAAGTTTGTTTGATCTTGAGCTACAGTATCCTGGCTGATGGTAGGGTGCACCAATTGGTTCATTTAGGCTTGGCACCAATTTATAAATTGATGACTTACCTCCCCTTACATAAAGTATTGTTCTCAAGACCAACTTATCTCGTTGGTCGTTTTCCTTATTAATAAAATCCAGTTAGTTTTTCGTTTTTAATATGTTAACTTGGGCAAACCTGTGAGTGGACCTCTTTGGGGAGGTCTCCAACAACGTCAGCCTTTTTAATTACACAAAATTTACTACTGCATCTGGTGCAACTCTGGGCCGCCCTGGTCCCTCCAGACCGAGGCACCCAAGCACTCTAGCTCAGATCTCTTTTTATATGGACTCCCCTTTGAGGTCCAACCAAATCTTGTTGTTTGTTTGCTTTTAATTAAAACATACCGTGTTGTATACCCTTGCCCTGTGTTAATTTAGCTCCAGCTTCTTCCGCGGGGCTATGCTCACCATCATACTAATGAATGGTTCCCTAGCGGTGTGGCTGTGCATCTTGCACCACCTCTCTGGTAATGGGAGAGTTACAGACACTCTCCTGACAGTGTTAGTCGCACAACCTCAGCATTGCACCTTGCTGTGGGTTGCTGTTTGGGGTGGACCTTAGTTACCTCAGGCAAATGGGCCTTCCAAAAACATGTTTGGTGCAAAACGTAAATTTCAAACATATGTGAAATGGCCCATGACGCTAATTGTGCACGCTGCTTTGGTGGAATGGCATCCTAAAACAGTCAGTAGCCAAAGTTTTTATTTAGACTAAAGCGAAAGTTATTGATGGCCCTAGCGGGGCAGACACTTGGGGGATTGCAGTGGCGGAGACCCAGTTTCTATGGATCACCCATAAAGCTAGAATGATCCTTATTTTGTTGCAATCAAGGTCTCAATGCCTTGACCCAGTCTGGAAGTGCCAGTCTTCAGCTATATGGTTGGGATTTGTGGTATGTAGCTGTGCTAAGTGCACCGCTTCCTCCCAGACTCTTACCACTGTTTTCCATGAAACATACCTGTGGTGCAGAAAATCTTGGTTGCACACTGTAGCTGCCTGTGTGTGTCGTTTGAGCTCTCTCCTAAGCAAAGGAGACGTTTAATGACTCTCCAATGCATGTTTGTAATCTTGAGGTGGATTAGAGGCTTGCTCGATATATCCAGGTGGTATTATGGAGTCTAGGAGGGTAGATTATCACCAAGAAATCCAGCGCTGTGATTGGCTGGATGCATGGGTCCTAGGAACCTGCATTGGCTGGTGGATTTGGGTGCCAATCAAGTTTTAGAGTTTTCCATTTTTTCATATGTTGCATTTTTTGGGGCTTTAGTTTGATCCTTGTTGCGATTTTTAATAATTTGAAATAACGGAGCATTGCTTTGGCCTCTGGTATGGCGTCCCATGGGCCTACTAACCCTGGGAGTGAACCTAGGTAATTTAATAGAATTACCAGGGATCGTATGTTCCTGGGGCCAGGATTTTTATATGGGCCCTTGCTGCAGATGCCCATGGAGACAAACTCCCAGCCTGTGAAATCGCAGCACTGATCTATTTCATGTATGTGTTTACAGCATTGCGATCAGGGTCAATTAGCCCCATCCCGCCTTCAAAAAAGTTGGTACTCATAGTATGGTGATCTTGGCAGGGGGATCATGAGCCCCCAAGATTCAGGCTTAGAATTGACGTGAGTTTTTTAAAATAATGTTGAAGGCAATAGCATGTGTGGGGTACCAAAATTTTTGCAAAGAGCATAGTATTGGCAAGGCAACATTTCCCAGCCAGAGATGTCTTCCTGAACTTCCACCTTGCCACTGTCCTTTGGATAACTTAAGTATCTTTTCTTTCTCCCTTTGAATTGCTATACCCATACTTGTGATGGAGATCCTAGGTGTTTGATGGGTTCCTTTGGGCAAGGCATCTGAAATGGAGGTGGGTAAAGTTTGATTTCATACACTTCTCACTTTTCTTGTGTTTGTGACTTTTCTTTTTGTCCTCTTATTTTTAGGGCCTAGACGCTTAGCATTTAAATTCACCAAACCTTGTAATTTGGTTTTTTTGAGTTTGGCTTGGGAGAATTTTTCATATATTCTTATTATATCCTCTGACTTTTTGAAAGCCACCTTAGAGGAGACCCCTACCACACAGTTGACCGCAAAGGCTAAAACCTTAATTGGTTTTTGCTCCTTGCACTCTATACCAGATAACTATTTATCCATCACCAATAGAAGGGGATCAATTTGAGAGGTTGTACAGGATAGGGCCAAATGGGTCCCAATGTCAGATGCTCTTTCTAGTGTGACTAGAGGAGAAATGAATGCAGGCTAAGAATTGAGAAGGCGGACGACAGCTGATGGTTCGCTATCCATGAGATAAAGGGCTTGGGAGAGCCCTGTTTGTGAAGTATTGCCGCCATGTATTCCCAGTCTACTCTGTCATATGCCTTGGCTTTGTCTAGAAATCAGAGCGTGCCCTTGGGTGCTCCTTCCAGTGTGTTTGTTACTTGGCGGATGTTGTCCCAGATGCTATTCCCTGGGGTGCAACCATGTTGTTGTGGGGCAATGCACTCCTTGGCTTTTTCTTAAAGACGCTTAGCCATAATCTTTCCCATTATCTTCATATCCGCATTGATCAGAGATATTGGGCTCCAGTTGTTCAGGTCGATATGGTCCCCTTTTTGTGGAGCACTATGGTATAGGCTTCCCCGCCACCTGGGATCACCCTCCCCTCTTGCAAACTTGAGTTAAAGAGAGATAGCATGGGCTTCATATTTGCTTCTAGTGTGCTTTATAGTACTCATAGTGGATGCCGTTTGGTCCTGGTGACTTATTGGTAGGGAGTCTCCGTAGAACCTGTGCAATCTCGTCCTCTGTTATGGTGTCAAAAAATTGTTTAAATGCTCGGCATGGTTGGGGACAGCATTGAGGAAGTAGTTATTAACAGCTTCCTCTGTTGGGGCCGCCTAATACAGTTCCAAATAATAGGTGTGGTTGATGGATGCTAGTGGTTCTAGATCACTAGTGGTTTGTCCTTCACATGTTTGTATTTCGCTGAGACTGGCGTTTTGGGACCTCGTTTTGTAAGTCTGATAGGAAAACTCAGATGGTCAAGCCCCTTAACAGCCCATATGGCCCCTGCTTGGAGGGGCTCTTTGTGCGTTTGGAGTTGTTTATGTTTCTTGATGATAAGTTTCTGTTTCAACCAATCTCTAGCCCACTGTGGTGAGTAGCCACTACAGGGTAGGTATCTTTCCAGATGGTTTAATATATCTGAGTTTTAGAAAGTTCTTCTATTTCTTTCCTTGTTATGGGAGGCTGCGTGAGCTGGTGCGGATAGGTTTTATTTAATATTGACCACTGCTGTCATAAGGTTACAGAGTCAGTACATTTGGCTATTTCTTTTGAATGTATTTTTGTCTGACCTTTTAATAAGATCAGATTCACGTGCTTTGACAGCATCTTTTACCAACGTTGGTTCTTGGGTGGTTCTTCCTTTGATTGGATACTATTTTTCACCATTCTGTGAGCTGATAGATGTAGGTCAATTGATGCAAAATCTTCAGCTTTTGATTCCAGTGACATGGGTATGTTTATCCAATCCAGTTTAGTGGCGTTGATTAGTTAATTACCTACAATATTTGGCTGCATCAGAGTTGGAAAATATTATTCTAAGAATGGTTTGGCATATAGAAGGCTTTTTGTTGTCATTAATTACTGTAATTGGCTCTATTTTATTGGTGGGTTCATGACATTTGGCCATCTGTCACAAGTTCCGTCCAGCCAGCAATTGAAGTACCCTAAGTAAATCGCTTCTTATGGAAGTTTCAATTCAATTAGGTTTCTCAGAAACTCTTCCTATTTGTCCGCTTCAACAGTGGCATATACTGATTTAGCCTGATATGATTGGTTCCCCCATTTGAAGGCCAGAACTAGAACCATTCCTTCCAAATGAAAGTAGATGTTGGTGGTTGAGATGGCAGCTGATGCTTTGACTACAAATCCATAAAAATTGGTCCAGAATGTTTTCAAAGAGAGAAAGAGCCTGGACCACTCTTCCTCCTTTACAGTGGTGCACTTGATCTCCTACAAGCCAAGAACATCCACCGGTGGGTTTAGTAGAAACCCTCGTTTCTTACAAAGGGACTTAGTGGTTGGAGAGTCCAGCTATGTTGAGAGTCCCAATCATTAGAAAGCAGCACGCCTGCTATGACTGCATAGGGCCTGATTCGCCCTGTGCAGCTGAGGTGGCTTGCTTGTATTTGGACCTAGCATAGGACCCTCAAAAATGGTTTGCGCTGGTGGTGCACTTGATTGCCATCTAGGTGACCCAGAGTTCCATTTGTGCTCTCCATACAGTGAGCACTATTGTCCTCCATTGTATTGCTGGTTGAGAAACTGTTGGCTTGTGAAACGGTTTTTTGACTAGTACTTGAATGGGTTGGACTCCATTGTGTACAGGTAGGAAGAATGCATTGTTCATTTCTGATTGAAATGCCCACTGCTCATTATCTTTCAGCTGCTGAGCTGTATTAGGGGTATTCATACTAGAGAGGTGCTCAAGCTGTTGCTCTCTGTTGCACTTGGCCACTTCCTTCAAATCTGCTGCTTCCTTCTCCCCTTAAGCTTCTTCTTCTTGTCTTTCTCTGTCGCCTTTATGGCATCTTCACTTCATTACGTTGCTCTGTGGAGACCTTTTTGGGCCACCTCATATTTATCCTGTGATCCCCAGAGGCGGGCTGTTAATGCGTCCCTCTGATCTATTTCCTTTTGAATCACTTCACACTCAATAAAATTTCTTCCATCCCATGTAGCCGGACAGTAATTGCTTTTATGCCCTATTTTGTTGCATCTCGTGAATATGGGTGGGCTATTTTCTGGGCTGACTGGGAAGGGTAGGACTAATTCCCCTTTGGTCTAAGATGCATGTTTTGTGTGGGATTGTTTTGATGTCACCCTCAGCATCCATGCCTGGGCGTAAGCTACAGCCTTGTCTGTAACCAGGTGGGGCAAAAGGCGGTTTTTTCCATTTCAAAATAAACTAGTTCTCCATATGCGCTCAGGACTTTCTTAGCACTGCCACCAGGTAGTCCTGCTTTTAGTGGTTGAGAGTTCTTCTAGTACCACAAACAAGTTTTCATCATCCCTATAACGGGTGCGTGTAATTGGTATATTATATGTAAGTTGCTCAGGCCACTTGACTACTCTCAGCTTAGTGTAGGTTACTATAAATGGGGAAGCTATGGAAGCTTCCGCAGCCTCAGCAGTAGCAAAGCCAAGGTCCACGGTTCCCATCGTGAGTTTTTCAGTAAATTCACACAGCTTCTGGGAAGCGTCCTGAATATCTTGACAAACTGCTTCATATCATAGAGGTTCTTCAACGCTAAAGTTAATGCGCACATCAAATTCATGCGAGGACTTGGGAAATGAGGGGCTATGTTTCCAGTTTGGTGAAACTCTTGGACCGCCTTGAGACAATCACTGTTTAGGACATATGGTCCCTTTTTTGAACTACGGTTAAAGTTGAGCAGCAAAACTTCTGCCCATACTGTTCCCCTTCATCGCTTCTGCATTGGTGTAAGTTCAGTAGATTCAGTCGCTCTGTCATCCCCTGATTGGACAGCACAATTAAGACAAGTTTAATTTGGTTGATTTAATTTAATCACCTGTAAACAAAGTGTGATGCTTACGGGAAATAAGGTTAATCTTCTAATTTAATTTGAAATATTTTAATTTTACTAAATATTAAATGTTTGATTATAAAAATCGGATTAATTAGACTCCATGTTTTATCTCTGAAATGGGTTCTTTAGTTGCTGCAGGTTAGCTGCCCTAAAATCCCAACCGTGAAACAAAGCTAATGCTCCCTGACATAAATGTCCCCCAGTTGCCTTGCCTATATAGCAAGAAAATAGGGCGTCGCACTGATCTATCCCCACTTGTGACCCAATTTAGCCTTCAAGATGCAAATCTCATCATTAACTATTCTTTACTTCTATCTATGCCATACCTTTCATTGATGAAGTTATTAAAGAAAAAGGCTGTGGCCAAAAACTCTAGTGCACTTTTTACCCCCAAGTTATATCCTGGTGAAGTGAAAGCACAGCCACCATCATCATTAATTTTCCATTTCTTGGTAATTTCAGTGTATTGATGAGAACCAGCCTTTTGTAACTCACATCATTTTGTCAAATCAAATTGTTTCTTTTATTTCTACAAAGCCATTTTTCATGTCTCAATAGTCTAAACTTTAGTACAAGCACTTTACAGGTCCCTCCTTTGCTTCTGTTACAGGATCTGAACATTTGCATGTGTATATGGTACCTCATTACACCTGCACCCTGAGTGCTTCTAAGACAGATGTATCATGACTTTCAGAGAAGCGGGAAGTTTGTATCAAATCATCTTCCAATTATTCCTCCCATAGCACTCTTTACGCTGTTTTAAAGAAAACCTCGCCCAAACACTATGGAGAAACTTGCTGAGGTTTCCAAAGTTCATCCAAGGTACCCCATGGGTAATATGATCCTTAGGGCCAGCTCTTTAACTAAAAAATTTAGCTTTAGTATTTTTATTTGTTATAACTTTTAGCTGATTTCAATTTACGCTTTATATCTTTTCAAACTTGGATTTTACGCCCATCATCACAAGCATGGCATGAGCACACTGCCTGCTTATCAAGTGAAGTTAGTCTTATAATGACACTTGCTTATTGTATATAATCTGAATCACCAAGTCCAAACGCTTAATTGCCTCTACTACCAGATTTTCCTGTAGATGTGAATGAACCACAAACTACGTCTACCACACTAACTAAGACTACCGCCATGAATCACCTATATACTGCATTCCTAGTCCCCTAGATCAAAAATAAATTTAACCTTACCAACTTGAACCAACACTATCCGTATATTGTATTGTTACTTGGTAACATTTTATACCCCACCAACTACTAGGATTCATCCTCTTAGCTTAACTAAAGGAGTCTTGTGACTTACATTGGTTAATCCTAAATCATCTTGGTTCTTTTTCCCTTTTTTGAGGTCTTGCCAATCTATGATAAACTGATTCCCAACAGCATGGAACAAAAGTTTTTCAGCTTAATAAGCACTTTACCAAGGCATATGTTAGTGTGTGATTTATATTTACCCAGCAGAGCAATTGTTCACAGTTAAAGCTTGGAGGTAACTCTGCTGGGCTTTGCCCTAAAATAGGTGAAGCCTTGACCTTGGAATTCTTACTTACTTATTTATCTATTTATCAAATTATTTGAATATATAATGATATTTGTTTATATTTGGTGCACCGCCAACATTTTTTATAAGTTAAAAATATATTATTTGAACATTTATGAATGGCCAAGATACTTTTTTCTTTCTTGTAACAATCACTTTAGTTACTACGATTTGATTCAAACAGCAAATTTGGATAATCACACACAGGAAAGATGGGCGACTTTAATAATAAAAATAATACAACATGGGCGAGCGTCGCAGCAAGCGGTGCGCTTAATGGTGCAACTAAGGGCAAGAAACGCCCTGGAGGGGGACCAGGAACCCAATCTGCAAAGAAATTGCAAACTCAGACACCAATTGGGTTTATAGTATTTACTGTAAAGCACGTGCAATACATGTACATTCAATTCAACCAACCTTTGTCAAAGGTGGAACATGAGATCAGACTCTTCCTTGGGGATGAGTCACCAACCCTGTGGGAGAAAACATGTGAGGCACAGCCCTCACTTTTCCCTCATGCGGTGTACGTAGCCACCAACAACATGGGCTGCAGCTGGATTGATATTGGTTTTGAAACAGCTGATGAAGCCGATGCCGCAGCAAAAATCTGCGTGGAAATTGCCCTCCCTGAGGGCAAAAAAATTGTGCTCACCGCGCGCACCAGATGGAACAAAGCAAAAACTTTGTTCATTTCCTTTGACTCGCTCCCCACCAACCTTCCTCATAAGGTAATCGAGGAGGAGCTCCGCAAAGGTCTTGTGGCCTACAGAGAAATCCAACAACTTAAATTACAGCAATTTCAATTAATTCCTGACCTGTGCACGGGCAAAGCTATTGCTGTAATCAACCCCTTCCCAAAGTGGAAGAGGATTTATCCAGAATTTGCCGCGTAGCAGAATTTTACTTTGCAGATGGGGCCAGTCAGCTGCATTCCAAGTTACACTGGAACGCGCACCACCCATTTGCAACCACTGTGGCTCACTGGGCCACAAGGAACATGCATGCCCTGTAAAAGAGGGCTTAATGGAAAATGATTTTTGTGAAGAAGCTATGGACGAAGATAATGAAAACTTCGCCAAAATGACTGATGGCCACCACCCATTCCGCTGGGGTGAAGATGGACTATACTTCATCGTGGACCCAGTTACAAGTAAACAGCGTTTAGCAGCACAAAAAGCCCGCAAGAGAGCAGCGGCTGAAGCGGCGGCACACGCGTAATCCGCCATTAACCACGGACAAATTCAGGAGGATATTTCAGATATTCACCAAACCAACCAATCAGAACAATATGCCCAGGTCGAAAATTTTCACAGTAACCAGACTGAGCCACAAAGCGTCATCAGTCATGCACATACTGAGGAACAATGCAACCGCAATTTGGGTGAAAATGCGGTGCACAATGCAACAAAGTTGAACCTCAAAAATATAAAATCCAATCAACAACCCGCATCAAATCAACATGAGACCTGTGCAGGAAAAGTTGATGCAAATGCAAAAACTGCAATTCCCTTGAATCATTGGGTCAGATCAAGGGAGCCAACAATGGCAGTGAAAGAGTTGGAGTACAGACGCGGAGCATGGCCAAAATGAGCCGCGGTGGGATAGGACCAGAGGGTCCTCCCAACCGCTCCTGAGGCGCCATGGGCACCTCAGTGTCAATAGGGACGTTAAATATCGTGGGAGCCAGGGCTCATACGTCCCAAGCCAAAAAGCTGGCATTCCTGCGAAAACCTCTTGTAGACATCTTGGCCATCCAAGAAACCCACTGCCTACAAGGGGAAGAAGAATCCTGGTCAACCAGGGTCGCACCATCACAATCAGTATGGACATCTCACTGTGGGGTGATAGTCCAAAACAACAAAAAATTTAAAATTACAAATTCATCATCATACTTGCATGGTCGAGTCCTGGTAGTAACAATCACATGCCAAGATGAAACACTTTCATTAGCATGTATCTATGCACCGTGCACTGCAACCAAGAGAAAAAAATTTTGAAAAAATTTCTACCCTCGCCCTCCCACCAGATATCATGTTAGGCAATTTCAACTGCTGGGATAACCCCAAAACAGATCAATGGCCTAATCCCAGGGGATACCCACCTGGACACATTAAATATCGCACAATGAAGGCATCTCTTGGCTTACAGGATGCTCTTCATCCCAATTCACCAATCCTTCCCCATATGACAAGACCCAACATTTGTGAGGGACTGCTCATATCAATGAGTTGTATTGACCACATCCTCATCCCATAATCCCACCACTCAAGAATCTCTAAATTTACAACAAAAAAGATCAATTTTTCTGATCACCAATTAGTTACAGTGCAGTTAGCGCCAACCCAATCCCACACACAGGTGACGCCTTGGAGAAAGCTTCACCCAGAAAATATAAGATTGCCTGAGATATCTGACTGGGTTGAAAACAAGGCTACAAACCCAGAATTCACAGCCCCATTCACTTCAGATCCCATCAGAACATGGGAAATTTTCAAAAAGATTTAATCAACAAAACCCAACATATTGCATCACGCAAGTACACCGCGGACACAGCCACAATCAAGCGTACCTTGGCAGAACTAGACCACCTGGAAATAAATACTCCGAGATCTGGCTTTAGCCCTAATTGGGGATGCAAATGGGCAGAAATTTTAGCCCGACTTAACAATCTCATCTTTGAACACCAACACAGAATCAAAGTATTGAACAAAGGTAAGTTCATAAAGGAAGGTGAAATCTGTTTGACATACTTTTTCTGCCAATTCCACTCCCGCGGAAACCAGCCCACGTGCACACAGGTCTGCAAGACCAACGGCACTGTGGCAACTGACCCTGAGGAGGTCAAGGCGGAAGTACACCGCTATTACACCAACTTATATCGTGATATGCCAACAGATCCACAAAAAATTAAAGAATTTATTCAAACTGCCAAGATACAAAGTACACCACCAAATTACAATATACTATCCCTTATCACATGGGAGGAGCTTTGGGAAACAATTCGCGGTGCACCACGTAGGAAATGCCCAGGGCCTGATGGGATACCCTACGAGTTTTACAAAAATATTTTCAACAAATCGCCCCCTCCTATTGGCGTCAATGAACCAGAGTTTGCTGGAAACACGCCTATTACCAGGAGGCCATGAATCCTACGTTATAACCTTGTATAAAAAGGGTGACAAGTTGGAGCTGGCCAACTGGCGCCCAATTGCACTCTCCAACACTGACACAAAAATTCTAGCAGCTAGATTAGGCGCAATTGCATCTGACGTCCTATCACCCAACCAGGTTCAGGTTTATACCAGGGCGTTCAATATGGAACAACATTCACCCTGTTGCAAATATTTGCCAATCCAAAGCAACTGGTGCCCTGGTCTTCTTGGATCAGAGGAAAGGCGTATGACCGTGTTAGCTGGCCATACCTAAAAGAATGTTTACATGCCTTCAAACTCCCACCAAGGTTCATAAAATGGGCGATGCTCCTAACAGAATCTGCAACCATGGCTGTATGCGGCCCTGGATTCCTAACAAACAAGATTAAACCACACAGAGGGCTCAAACAAGGGGATCACCTCAGCCCACTGCTATACAATTTCAGCTTTGACCCGCTCCTCCGAGTAACTGAATCACGTCTCATGGGGATAACCGCACAAGGACAACCAACAGTCAAGATACTGGCCTTTGCAGATGACTGCGTAGCAGGTATAGCAAACAATGAAGATGCCCGACAGCTGGAACACACTCTAGAGGTATACTCCAAGGTGAGCAATGCATTGCTCAACGAAAGGAAGACAGAAATCATCCTCTTAGGCAAATACACAAACAATTGGGCCACAACATCAGAACCTCACACCAACACTCGAAGAAAAAACCCAATTATATCACCCTTTGCAACACCTCCCACCACCACTCCTGTCTGACACCTTAGAATCTGGCTAGAATCAGGGGGATATGCTAATGAGACAATGGAAAATAACCTGTTACAACGGGTATCCAAACGTGTCGCCTCCCTCAAGGGAAGAACCCCAGGATTAACAGGACGAGTTACAGTTGCTAACTCGCTCATCCTCCCAATACTGTGGTACCAGGCCCATGCGATAGCCTTCTCACCTACCTTTATAACCTCAATTCGCGCGCTTATCCAGGGCTGGCTGTGGCCTGGCTCTCACCCTCCTATACGGATGGAAACACTATTTGGCACACGCTCAAGTGGAGGCATGGGGCTAATGGATTTTAAGAGCCATGCCAATCAAATCCTAAGTACCTGGATAAAGGAAATCCTTGCTCCAGACCTCCCGCAACAACATTGTTCCAGAGCAGCAAGGATTAACTTTGCACAGGCGCTCAAATTGACCAACCCTCATATCCACCCAGACTACTTTCATACCTTGCCAAGCACCCTACTGCAACAGGTCCACATGGAACCTCCCCTCATTTCAAACATATCCTCCAAACTATCCGCCATATGGGATGGACCATAGAGAACATGGGTACTATACAGGGAAGGGGACGACCCAGCCCCCAATTCAAATTAAGAAACTTAGAAAACCACCCCCAAAGGGATATGCTCGCAACAACCCCAAGCATAGCTAGGATAGAATACCTAGATATGCTGGACATTCCCTATGATTTAACCACACAGAAAGCAATGTGGAAAATGACACACCACCCACTCCTACAACCAAGGATAAGAGCAAACGCCTGGCGCTGTTTGAGAAGGACCTATAGGACGGCGGACCGCTCCAACTCCCTCCACAAAACATGTGCAGCATGTGGAGGGGAGGGATCCCTACATCACCGCCTAGAAACATGCCCCCCAACCAAAGCTATATGTCAGGAAGTCGCACGCCTGCTCAAGATTCAAAACGAATAGGAATTATTGATATCAAAGAGTATCTTCGCGCTCCAGATTGAGTCACCAATCCCATCTACACTCCGCTCCCTAATAATACCCATTGCAATGTGGACAATACACACAATTTGCATTAGATGCGTTTAAGGGCACGGTCCTAACCATTCATGGGATTATTAACAGATTCCATGTCCACTTACTAGAGCACTTCCAAGCCTGGCTCTATGGATATATGAGACCAACACAAAAAGCGCTCATAAAATCATGATTCCCACTCTGGTTCCTCCACACAGACCCTTTCCTTCACTCCTGCTCCATATCAGGGGAAACCCCCTTGGAGTAGTGCATTAACCCCCCATACCTGGCAGTCCCGCTGGCAACAGGGGTAACTTGAGTACCCTGGGGTGCCCAATTTTTATATTTCTTAGTTATTCTCTTAGTTTCACATATATTTGGTAATGTCTGTCCCCTGGTCAGCTTACCTTGGTTAAATAAAAATATGAATGGCCAAGATATCCTAATAGTTTATTTTGAGATAACAAGCTCATCAACTTTATCCAAAAACAAATCTTTGCTATTTATAAAAATCTTGTTTGGTACTTTATATTAATAATAAATTTATTTAACATACTAAAACTTTTCTTACTCAAGATTTTCATTGGCATTTTAGAATAATTACAAATCTAGGTTAGTTAAACTTATTTGGACTCACTCCACCAGGTCTTTTAAAGAGCATGGACCCCGCAAGTCCAGTTGGATGAATCTTTTTCAAATGGCTAACAGTAATATCCATTTATTTCTTTGGTATTTCACGCTTAATAGTATTACTATATTAATTAAGGTCATAGGACGAGGAGCCATTCTAGTTGCAGTGACAAAAAGAATAAAGCCTTAAGTCTTAAAATTTAGAGGTTTATCTCCAAATCAACCATTTTTCAAAAATTTCTTGATATAATAGACAACTGAAACTTCAATCTGTTCTCAAAAAAAGTTTAAGCACTAGCAATAGCGAAAATTAGAACGCCGGAGCATATGACTGGGTTGACAAATGGTGTAAGAGTGTGCAAGGAAGCCACCCCAATAATATTTGTTCTTCAAAACTATTGTCCAACCTACAGGCATAATGTGTTAAAGTATGTTGAGATCTAGTCTGACCAACTTTTGAACCAAAAACTTTTTTTAATTGCGCATTTTTTAATAACCATATTTTGGCTTTTTGTCAACAACCTATGACGCTGAGCCGCAATCAATCATATTATGTTAGTATTTGTTGCCTTGACTCACCGCCTCTGATTTATGGCTTTTTCTAAGAAAAAGTGAAACTTCAATCCCCGCTGGTGCAGCTCTCAAATCCCTAATCTATCAATAATTTGCCTCAAGGCATCATTATCTGTTTTTTGATTTTATTATCAACTCTTAAGACCCTGCGTCACATAAACAAGTCGCTAATAGTCTATTATTTATTTAACTAAGCCATCTGCATTGTCTCACTATTATAGGCTGATTTCATTTATTATGATAATTGCTAAGGCCAAAGCCTTATTGTAAATACCTTTTGACTAATAAGCAACTTACTAGAACGTCCTCATTATTATTAAGTAATTAAGTATCTAGTACCAAAGGAACTATGGATTTTAATAAAATAATGACAGTCATTTTTAAATGTCAAAATTTTATCAGTAGCTTTACAAAGCCTACTACCACAAGCCCATCACTACTCCAATAGCCCCAAGCTACTGTCAGTACTTATAAACTATTTTTGTGCTCTATTTTAGTTAGATGTAACGTGTTAAAATAAAGGGTTTATTTTCTAGTGTCATAGGTTGTCTATGTTTTTACAGATTGCCATTTTTGGAGTGCTTTTAACTTTACAGTTATAATAAGGCTCCAAAGCGCCATAATTAAAATTTTGTCCTAAATTTAAAGGAAATGACGTACCCATTACTCCCAACACTGATGAACCAAGTTTCTCAAAAAGAGCAGGAATGTGTAGAACACAGCCTTTATAGGTTTTCAAATTGGGTAAAGTCTAGCGGATAAGTTAATTAGGTCTCTTTAATTCCAACGTAATTAAGATTCACTATGGGCAAGGAAATTATCACATCAAAAATTGAGCTTAGCTCAAACCAAGGCGCATATAATTGTAAGTGTGAATAAATCCCTTTGAAATGAATTTGTACGCCCCATTATTTGAATTAATATAAAGTAATAACACTTAGCATCATACACAAATCTATTAACTTTATACACATTATATGAAATTTAGGCCATAAGGCACAGAAATGAATGAGTGGTTAAAAGTTAGTTTTAGAGAAGTCTGAAGTATATTAGAGTATAATAAAAACCTGGACACATGTAGCAACTACTAAGTATCCAAGTTGACACATATATTGAAAGAAAGTTGTGTAAGATGTTTAAATCTTCCAAATGTAAGAGGAGTTACAGAAGAATGGTTTAACAGTCCAACTCAGAAACAATGGGGTCTGAAGATTCCATGAGAATAGATTATGACAGCCAGGAAGAACGGTCCAGTAATAACACAAAATTTTGGGAATAATATCAAACGCTGAGCGCCCAGGATTAAAAGAAGAAAGAATATCTTTATCCTTAAGTCAACTATTGCGCTCAAAGCTTACTTAAGGATACCAAAAATAGGAATCTTAAGATTTAAATGATAATTTATTCATCAGTTTGATGAACTTAATGGAGATGTTACTTCATAAATAAGGCAAGTAATACTCTTCATGAAACGGTTAAAGATTGTGAAATGTAATCAGATACAAGGCCAAGAGATCCCCAATCTCCAAAGTCTGACTTCCATTTAAATTGAGGAAATTGCAGAATTGAACTTGAATAACCAAGGTTTCGCAGACTGGTAGAAGAATATTAAACTTCAAATCAATTAAATAGACGATGGTAATTACCAATGTGACTAGAAAAAATCTTCTAGTAGCAATAATCAGAATATCATGAGGATGAAGCCTGAGAAATCAATACATAAGTCCATCTAAGTGCGTCAGCCTGTGACCATTATTAAGGTTGCCTCAGCTAGTCCAGTTACATTATCCCAGGACGCCGCTCCTCAGCATTTCAAGCCACCTAGCACGAGGCAAAGCATTTGTCATAATCATATTAACCTAAAGTGACAACAAAAACTATAAGACTTTTTACCTTCATTTGCATGAATGGAGATGTGGCTACTTTTGTTAAATTGGTTTGAGAAGGCCATGTACGGTTCTTGTGAGGGGAACAAGGCTGTTGCAAGTACCAACTGATGGAATGATTGGAGTATCAAGCTGATTATGCCACATTTAGATGATAATCTTATTTATGGTGAAGCCAAGAGGCCATTATACATAGGTTTGGATGTCCTGAACGTATGGCTACCTGAAAATCCAATTTATATATATCAGCTTAAGAAAATTAATATGTAGTAAACTTTGCATATCAATTCACTGAGAAGCATAAGACTTTATTGACGCCAAAGCATGATTGATTTTTAATTCCAAATTGAATTACAACGTGCAGTGCAACCATAAAAAAACTTGTTGAACACCATCTTGCTAACTTTTGTGAAGCACCTTAGACATCCAATAATTAGTCATCAAATAAGCCGTTATTCTCTAACTTTTAACCACTTAAAATTAACTACAGGCCTGGAGATATAGGCACTTTGAGTAAGCTTATATACAATAACAGAAGTAGATTAGCAATGCCATATGGTGAATGAGCAATTGAAGACTGAAAATGCAAAAGGACAGGCCAAAAGTATATATTACATGTTACTCTGTAGTTAATAGGGACATTATGCTTAAATTTTACTAATGCATCTAGATGTAGTACCTTCAAATAATTATCAGATATAAGGTGTAGTGCGCGCCAAGTGCACACTACTGCACAGGTAGTAGTTCCACCTTAGAACATCTTCAATAACCTTTGATCTCATGACCTTTTTCCCTGAAAAGATTGGATTCACAAGATATATTGTACAGAAATCTACACAATGAAGAATTCCCCAATTCCTGGTATAGTAAATCTCTACTTCATAAATAACTTATGAAAAACTAGATAAGTTCAAAAAAACCAATTCTTTATTAGGATAATGATTGTAATTATATTTGATCTCCTAGACACAGAGCAATAATATCCTGATGTTAGAATCACAGTTATTGGGGAGTAAAAAGTACAATGAGTATAATAGGCATAAATTTACCCAAGACAGGAAAATGCTGATTTAAAGAATGAGAACCACTGCATGACCTTTATATAATAACTGGGAGGCCCAAAGGATGATATAGAAAATGGTCTTGTTTGATAAATAATATTGTCATGTTCGTTCTTATGTTTTTGAATAATGAATAAAAGTTAACCTGAGTTAAAACAATATTTTTGAAAATACTTCTACCCCCTTGGCTAAAATCGCTACTAAAAATTATTCAAAATAGTTGATTGCCTTTATGGTTTTAGTATTTTTCATGAACCCTTAAGATAATCCTTTTCTGGATAAATGCTTAATGGTATAGACATCAAAGGCAAAAAGTTTTAAGTTTAAATATGTTCTAAATCTGGCGTTAGGTTTTTCTTGTTTTATTCTGAACCAGTAAGTGTTGTAGTATGATATTTAATCATCTTCCTTGAGTTCATGTAAGGTTTCTTAATGTATATCATCCTTGCCTTATGATTACTTTTACTAGTTAAGGCACCCTATAAGCCTCAGTTTTAATCTTAATTTGTTCCATGACATTAAGTCAAAATATATTTGGTCAACTTCCATCCTTGTCTTCTACAATAATAAAATAAGGGTGGTGGGGCAGGCTTCCAACCATAGAGAAGTTGAAAGGGTAAAACCTGTAGTGCTATTATATAAAATGTTTTAGGTAAATCTGTTGGGCTAACATAAAGAGTCCACTGGGATGTGAAGCGACAGTGAACTTACAGAGAGATTGCTCAAAGGATCTGTTGACCCTCTCAACATTCCCATTAGCCTCTGTGTGGTATGGTTAACTAAGACCCCTCTTATTCCCACGAGTCTATTTAATTCAAAAAAATATCAGGAGTAAAATTGGTAGCATTGTCCATTAAATAAACTGTGGTCACCCATTTCTATGGATAGTGTTCTATAAAAAATTTAGCAGGGGAGACTGCTCTGACTTTGCATAGGGGCTTAGCCTAAATACAAAAGTCAAGTGGTTAATGGCTCCATTAGTGTGACAATGACCAAAATTACTGACAGGTAAAATGTCTGATAATGTCAATCTAGGTAGTCTTTCAAGCCCAGTTGTTTTAATTAGTTGATAGGTGATGGAAGCCATTTTTTGTTGCAATTGGCATTTTTGTGCCATTCATCAAGATATCTTAGATATAAATCTCATGGAATCCTAGTGGTAGCCCTTTTAATTTGCTTCAAAGTATTAATCAGTCCAACATTCCCAATAATTTAGTGAGCTTTTTATAATTTCTGATTGTCATTTGGACAGGGTGGTGTACAACTATCCTTGACCATACTTCCAGTTTGTAAAGTTTAACACTTCATATCCGTGTTCTTTAATAAATGGTTCAAGGTGGCCTAATGGTGGTGTGCATAATCAAAATTAAGTGCCATCATATTCTCAAACAATTGGTCTGCATAAGGAGTCAGCACAGAAACAAAGTAAAATTAAGAAAGTCCATCAGAATTTTGATGAGAAGATACCAACTGAAGTACTACTTTGTATTCATAAACCTTGAGCTTAAGTGCCTATCTGTATAACCATCTCAGTCTCTTCAAGGTTGTGTAGCCACCTTAAAGTGGCGTTCTTGGTGACAACTTGGACCTTAGTTCGATGTAGGTGAGCACTAAATTGTTTTCAAGCGAAAATGATAGCTAATCATTCATGTTCCAATAACATATAGTTTCTATCCTGTTTAGTAAGGGCATGGATGTAAAAAGCTACTGAAACTCCTCCCCATGTTCCTCACATTGGGAGAGAATCACTACAATGGCTACCAAAGAAGCGTCAGCTTGAACAATAAATGGACGATCAAAATTAGGGTAGAATAGCGCAGGTACTTAAGTAAGAGTTTCTTTTAACTTTTAGAAGGCGACCTTGCGCTTTAAAGAACATTGAAAAGCCACTATACTTCTTTATAACTGAAACAAGGGCTCAACTAGCTGTGCAAATCATTGTATCACATTGACAGTTTTATCCTACATGCTTAAAACATCACATCCTGCTTATTCTCAGGGTTCTTAATCTGGTTAACAGCATCAAGCTTTTAAGGCTTTCTGTGTATCCCTTGATTATTGACAATGTAACCTAAATACTCCATTTGAGTATTGAAAAATTGACACTTGATGGTAAATTTTTTAGCTGAACCTTAAATATCTACTTAAAAACTTCCTATAAGTTTTTATAGATGCGTAAAAGAGCTTGAGAGCATACTACTATTGTTGAGATTACTAAGACGCAGCTTGATCAGATCAAATAGTATGGCTTTTATGGCTCTCTGGAAGGTGGCAGGTACATTACTTAGACTTTGAGTCATGCGTGTTGGCTACTACAGCCCCTGTGATGTGATAGTGGCACATTTCTCTTGTTCTTCTTTTTAGCAAGTTAATCTTCTAATAGCCAACGATGAGATTTCTTAATAAATGAGATGCTAGAACATCCTAATTAATCAAGGACATCATCCATATGCGTTAAGGGATATAATTTTTTAGTAGTTCTGTTTAAATGATATTTAATGGCCACTATACTGTTGAAACCATCCTTTTACTTGACGATAAGGTCAGGACTGGAACATGGACTACAATATAGCACTATCCTTCCTTGCTGAAATAGTTAGTCTGTTACTTTTGTATGACTTCTAAGGTTTCTTGCATTCACCATATAGTCTGTGAGCATGTTGATTAGCCATCTCCAGTGCCAATGTGGGTATAATATTCTATCGCACCTAAATCATAATTGCTGGTCACAGATATTTGTGCGTACTTCTGTATCAAGGATTGGGCTTAATCACATTGTTCCTCTAATAATCCCTTCAATTAATATTTTAAGATAAGCTCACATGCATATGAGTGGCATCAGGCAAGTTGAACTCAGATAGCATTCTAAAGACTTCAGAAGCTAGTTATTCTTCACTGGGTAATTATATGAATAAATGAGAATTTTTTCCCTTTTTTATGGTAATCTTTCAAGTGGTTAAAAAATCCAGGAGAACACAGATCTCTTTGTGGCTGAGGATGATTAAACCGGGAGCCATATGAAGCTTACTTTGGGAAATTTCCATGGAGAGTAGACTTCTCCTAGCAATGCATCTGAAAAGATCCCAAGACAGTTCAGTTCTTACAACCCGCTTTTCCCTAGGGAGCAACTCACACCTAGTGTATGCTTTTAAGGGGATACTTTGACTTTTGGAGATGATTGGAGGAGTTGAATACAATGACCATTTTTATGAAAACAGTAGGGATCACTCCATCAACTAAGTTTTATTGATAAGATTGTTTCAGTTAGTATGAGGAAATTTATTCTCAAGGGTAATGTAAAGACAACAAATGACTAAGTTTTTTGAAGACATTTTCTTTATTGTTGAGTACTGTCTATAAAATTTATGGAAGCTTGTACTGGTAAAAAAAATTATAAATTTCTCTTGAGCACCACTATGGCAGAAGTGCTGACATGAAAAATCCAAACCGCTTAGCAAAGCTCTGTAAGCTCGTTCACTGAAAGTGCTGCCTAGACTGGCCATAACATATTGTTGGCAATGGTCTACACTTAAAAAAAAAATTTTTAATTTCTTTTCAATTTGGCTTAATATTACATTTTCTGGGGCGCCGCTATTGACTACTGTGAGAACTTATAACTTCTATAAAAAACATTAATAAATAAATAAGTCAGAAAAGTTGCTTGGATCCTCATTTGATGTAAGAACAGCAGGGGTATGAACTTGAGCAATCATAACTTTGATTATCCTGCTGAAATCCGTTAAATCAGTATTTATTTTACTTGAGAAGGTAAAACCACTCCAACTCCTTATAAAGGGTGTGTATCATTTATTTCATCTGATTGCCAAAACTGTGGTCTTTCTGAAAGTTGCGTAATATAAGGTTTTTAGATAATTCAGGCTTTAATTCCGAAGCTCTGCGCGCTGGTTTTAGGTTATCACTAGTACTTGATGGGGATAAAATTTATAAATTTTGAAATGAGGTAGACTCCTGTTTGATGGATTATTCCTCCTCTTTTTTAATTGACTTTTCTGTATTCTCCTCATCCACATCTAAAGTGATATACCTTATATTTGGACATTTACTAAGCAACTAACAGCATAGTTCCCTTTGGATTTTCAGATATGGAAAGTTACTTTAAAAATTTAAGCTGAGGCCCCGCAATCCCAAGTAAGATAACGCTAGTCCCTACTGCAGCTTTAGTGTCACCTAGTCGCTGATTACATATATCCTGTATCTCTACGTTGAGTGGATCAAAAGTGATATCCATCTGCTTCAGCTATTCAAAAATTGCTGATGTGTCCAAGTCCTTGACTAATGCTGGCAATACCAATTGGTGCAGCTTGGGATAATCGTTGGTAGCTTTCAGAAGAAATATCTTTATATCTAATTAGGCTATGGCCTTTGCTCTCAATAGAGCCTTAGCCTTATTATTCAATTGATCAGTAAATTCAGTGGTGGTCTTGTTCTTAGTATAACTAATTAGTCATAAATTCAGCCTTATGAGTGGTCAATTTCTCTAGTCTGCTAAATATTCAAACACGGTGTTTTTGGAGTTTTTGAATCTAGTTGTCCTCATAGATAAAAAGCTTTATAAATCTTTTTCTGGTAATCCAGACAAGTAATCATAGGTGTAGCCTTGAATAGATCATTAGCTCCACGCAAAGTAATTTTAAAAATCTCTATAAAATTTGAAAATTATCTTTTAAATTAACCTTCAGATGGTTACCAAGATTGAACCCCTAAAGAGGCTGTAAAGAAACTCTGAAACATCGGTACTAAAGGTAGCTTGGAAAGATAGTTATGAAGCCTAATATTACTAGTTCAGTAGAGATACCCCAATCCTGAGCTAGAGTTCTGGAAGACTGGTGTAAGGCTGATAGTGAGGCTGACATAAGACTTTTTGGTTGACTTATTGGGACAAACATAAACCCTTCATCTGATGCTTTATCCTCAAATGGCTCTGATTTAGCTTGAACTAGAACATGTGGGTTGCATAAGCTTCATTCTTCAAGAAACAATATCCTAATGCATGGAGACCTGCTGACGCTTGAGTTGTTTCAATTTTTCCTTAAAGAACTAATAGGTTTATTATTACTGTGATATGCTTTTCTAAGACCTGAATGCAATCTAAGTGTAGTGACTATTTTCTACAGATTCAGATTGGCGTGCCTCAGCTCATGTGGCAGTAATAGCATTTCTGGCTTCTAATTGAATCCTGTCAGAAGAGTGTCTCTAAATCCCTACAGAAATCCCATCTAGAGGATATAAAAAGGCGCACTTTGTACATTGCCACCACCTTTATAGCCTTTCAATAAACCCAAGTTACTGCCATAAGGAGGTATGTCGCAAGGTCAACAAAAGGTAACATGGGATAGATATATATAAGGTCATTTATTTATAATTAAGAGTGACGACCAACAGAGAAATTGGTCTAGGAAACGTTATATAAAGAGAATTGGGATACAGACAAGGATCAATTTTTCAAGCTTAGACTTGATTTGCCAATAATATAAGACTACATTCAAAGGCAGTTTTATAGCTTGAGTATTTGTGAACTAAGACTTTAAACTACCTGAATGTTATCATTCTTAGTAACATTAAAATTTGAAAATAAATTTAATCCACATTTGAAAAATGAATGTAAGGAACTGTCATCCTTTAGACTATAGTGGGTATTTTTTTGCATCGTTGACATAAAATCTTGAACTGCATCAAATGATTTCTATGGATTGACCTGGACATGCTTGTCCTTACCCCAGAATTGATCCAAGGTATATCTTAGGTCAGCGAGGGCAACAAGCTTGACCTTTTTAACCATCTTTACTTTCTCCATGTCCCTGCAATCACAAGAAAATCATTTCATGCATGAAATAACCCTCCAGTATCTGTGGAACCACCCCTTCCTCAGGGGCGTCATCCAGGGAAAAGTTCTTGTGGGCTGGGTCCAGAATTCATAGTGGTGAAAACGGGATTATCTTAGTCCCTTCTGCATCAGGGAAATGCACGTAGAATGTATTAATGAGGTCTTGTGCATAAATGCAATCCTGGGTGGGCCCCAGGTATTCTCTGCAGTGTCAAACCTCTTGCACGATACTAGATATTAAAGCTTTCTTCTTGAATGGTGGGAGGTACGACTTTTCTACTTCCCACTCAGGTGTTCTACCAATGAGGTATGCTCCTGGGGTCTCAGGAGGGGTACTCAAAGAAGATCAGCTTGCTTTTATGAAAAAGGCAAATATCTGTAACAATGGGGGGAATATAGCAGGTAAGAGGTATGGTCAACTTTTCTGACAATGCAGTAAGGTACTATAATCTTTGGTCAAGTTTTTATAGCTGATTGATCAAAATATTCTTGGCATCGAACATCATGAGATATTCCTCCTATTATGTAGGACCCACCCATTCTTACCATCTACATTCTTCTTAAAGACCTTCCTAGTGGCATTCAAATTAGTGTTGCCCTCTTGTTATAATTTCTCAATAAGCTTGACAAAGTCCACCACTGCTTCCACCTTGGACTCGCAGCGGGGTTTCATATTAAAAGAAGTTAAATCCATAAGCTGGTGAAGAAGAGAGAACGCTCAATTGAAGTGCTTTGGGCGTTAATAACTAATCTAGGCCAGGGGAAGTTGAGAAGCTCAATCTGAATAATCATCTTCAGTGCAGCACTGAAAGAACTGTTCAAGACACTAGTTCACTAGTTCTATCTGCTCATCTGATTGGGGGTGGAAGGCAGTAGAATAACAAGGACGAATCTGAAGAGAATTGCTCAACTCTTCCAAAAATACAAATGTGAACTGGGGTCCACGGTTGCTAATATAGTCCTGGGTTACCTCATGAGCAGAAAAAACATGAGAAACAAATAACTTGGCTATCTGTGCTGCAGTATTATGGGTTGCTTGGAATGAAATGGACGAACTTAGTAAATCAGTCCTTTATTACTATGATAGAATCATATCCCTAGACATGGATAGCTAAACAGTAAAATTGACTGAAAGGGATGTCCAGGGTCTCACTGGTTTTAGACTAAAACCAAAAACCCAATGAGAGTCTGATTATTTTAGTTTCATCATGTTCTAGACAAGGCACTCCCTTGAATACCTTACAATCTGTTCAGAAACTTCCTTCCTATTATACATATGGCGGATAACCTCCAGGGTTTTGCCTTCCTTGGGTGCCTAATATTTATAGATCATGGTGTTCCTTGATTATCTCTAGGCGAGTTGGTCATTCTTTAAACTATAATCATCTCTGGAGCCAGGCCATATCGTTCTCTATAAGGTACCCCTTCTTATGTCCTCCTGGTTCAGCTTGCATTTAGAATAAATTAAGGTATATAAGAGGTTAAATACTGAGAAAAATTACCTTTCTGAACATACATATTCAAGTAGCTTTTCTGGAGAAGCGAGAACCAGAATGCATGTCATAGTGAAGGTTACTTAGATGCAATCTTCCCTTCATGGCTTGAGGATGACATGATTATAGGGACCAATAGCAAGTATAAAGTTTCACGTCAGGAGGTCAAAAAGGTGATGTTGGCAGGTCTCACTGACCTCAAAAATACCTTGGACCAACGCTGGGGTAAGGTGAGATATGGCCAAGTTGCTCCTGGGGATGTGATAGAAGTTTGCTCTGTAATAAAGTAGGTTCATAAAAACAAACCAACTACATAGTAAATAACGATGATTTGCTTCGTTTTCTTGGCGAATGGGGTCTCAAAACCCGTTTGATTTTTGAAATTTCCAGTTTGGGTCAGCCTTACCAACAATTGATATCCAAGAACAGTCAATTACCAACTATAGTACACTGCACAATGGAATGTGTGCGCTTATTGGTGCACCTGTGCTTAGCAATACTTCCATCAATTAATTATTCCCTCAAATTTTCTTAAATTTGTTTACTTGAGACCAACCTCTCTCGTTGGTAGACTTCCACCATAGTAAAACCCTTTGTTAATTTAGATTTTTCTTAATCTTAACTTGGGAAAACCTGTGCGTGGACCTCTTTGAGAGTCTTGCATAACTTTAGCCATTGGATTTGCATAAATATAACTCTCTCCTCTGGTGCACCGCTGTGCTGCCCTGGTCCCCTCAAGACTGGGTCACCTTTGCACTCACGCCCACTGCCCCGTTTGGGTATGGACCCCACAATGGGGTTCACCCTAGCCTTGTTATTTGTCCAGTTTCTTTTTCTTTATATCTCTTTAACCAACCTCGCACTAAGTTACTTCAGCTCCAGCACCCTCTTCAGGGCTCTACTTACTTTTATTAATAACGACTAGTTACCTGACGTTGGGGCCAGTCACCATGCACCACCCTGCAGGGAACAGGAGAGTTATGATACTCTCCTTAAACTTCCATGGGGGCATCATCAGGTGGGTGTTATGTAACTTCACTTCCTTAAGATTAAAATCTAAAGTATGGTATTGCTCAGAACTTTAGCAAAACCATTCTCTTTACCTTTTATGAGCTCATGATAGAACACAAGTAGGGCAAGGGTCTCTATCTTGGGTTTTGCCATGGGGTCAGGGCATGAGGAGCCCAGTATTACATTAGAGCCCTATGGTCAGTACAGAATTAAGTGGCTAAAAGGAACCATGTAAATGATTACACTAGTAAGTTAATGCTTCCACCGCTCTAACAGTTCCTTATCATATACAGCGTAATTCAACTCAGGTAAGGATAACTTTCAGGAAAAGTATCCTATGGGATGCTTGACTCCATCTCAGCTCACTTGCAAGATACAGCAGCTATAGCAAAGTTTAAAGCATCACTAGATATAATAAAAAAATTTATTTGCTCCACATGGTGAAGTACTGACACAGATAGCAAAGTGCACTTTACAGCCTGGAAAGCATTCTTCCATGAAGATGACCAAGGAGAGGGTTTTTGTCAGGCGAACAGCAAGTAAGAATTAGACTGGCCTGCCAGCCCGGATGCCAGAGCATCCAAGTGGCAAACCAGAATGCCAGAGGCACTGCTGCTGGTACATCAAATATGGAACTTGAAGGGAGCTTAATTTTCACTAATATAAAAATGGGATTTTGGAGGAAGTTGTTTTTATTAGAAATTTAAGGAAGGAGAATCAACCAACAGTTTTCTCATTGTGATGCGCCTGATTAAATAGTCATTAAGTTTGAGAGAAAACAAGCTGGGATCAGGTTCCACAAGTTTGACCTAAGAGGTGAATTATTCAGGATATGGTTGGGTTAGTTCCCTGGGAACTGACAGCACAAAATTTGGTGGCAGGCCGAGTTGTGGTCAGTTTGACCTAAGCGGTGAATTATTCAGGATATGGTTGGGTTAGTTCCCTGGGGACTGACATTGCTAAATTCAGCAACAGGCCAAGTTGCGGTCAGTTTGACCTAAGCAGTGAACTATTCAGGAATGGTTGGGTTAGTTCCCTGGGGACTGACATCACAAAATTTGGCGGTGGGCTGAGTTGCGTTTGGTGGCATTGCATCAGGCGCAACGCCTGATTTGCTGGAAGTAATCTGCCCATTGGGGGTGATGCCTGATGGATTTTTGAGGGGGGGTTTTTAATCAATGTGTAAACCAAATCGCAACCATCAGGCATTCCAGCTGATAGCTCAGTCTTCATACCTTTTTGACCATTTGAAATTTAAGTATTGGACTGATTGCCACTCGAATTAGTTGCAATCAATTCCATTTTGGTGATCTTGGTGCAAATTTTACTGATTCCTCATAACAGTTCTTCTGAGGAGAGTGCAAGTACTGGAAGTGGGATCTGAAGCAGAAGGGCTATTACCCAGCGCTCATCTACCATGTGAGTGAGATCGCCCTGAGTAACGAGGGGTGTGGCCATCCTCTTCAATACCTTCTTGCTTGTGAATGGAAAGATGACCTGATTGACGCCCATAGGACGTTCACCGGGACTTACACTACCCTTTCCTTTTTCCAAAAGAAGAGCCTCATCATTGGGAAACTGTATGAGAGCCACCTTCTTAAGCGCCTTGGGTGACTTGATCGCCATTACTGATGCAGGTTTTTGGGGAAATGGAGAATCTCGGGGTGGGATATGTGGAGTGCTTCAACCAGATTCATGCAATTCATGTAATCGCGCGCCTTGCCCCAACTGTTCTCATAGGCCGGATATCCTTTCCAAGCCATGAGATATTGGATGGAACATTGCGATTTTTGGGATTCCAGGATAACCTCTCCCTCAGCCTCTTCCCCATTTTTGACAATGATTGGTTCCAGTTCCATGGGAATTGCACCTTTGAAGGGCGACAGTTGGGAAACTACTGGGCTTTAAGGGAACAAACTCATTGCAAGCTGAGATGTCAGGCCCTACTGACATGGGCAAGATGGCTGCGGCAACTATGGGGTATGGGTTTAGAGTTTTGAGTGGGATGGGACTAATGTAGGCAGGGATAACCTTCTTCACGACCTGATTCAGTTGGAAAGAAGGGGCCATTGCTGCGCCAGAATCTATGAGAAAGGCGGAAATGGTAGGGATTTATGTTTGGTTGATTATGTCAGGCGAACAGCAAGTAAGAGTTAGACTGGCCTGCCAGCCCAGATGCCAGAGCATCCAAGTGGCGAACCAGAATTCCAGAGGCACTGCTGCTGGTATGACGAATATGGAACTGGAAGGGAGCTTAATTCTCAACAGATAAAAACGGAATTTTGGGGAAGTTGTTTTTATTGGAAAATTTAAGGGAGGATAATTGACCAACTATTTTCTCATTGCAATGCGCCTTATTAAATTTTTGTCGATTTTAAGTGAAAACAAGCCAGAATCAGGTTCCACAAGTTTGACCTAAGCGGCGAATTATTCGAAAATGGGTGGGTTAGTTCCCTAGGGACTGATATTGCTAAATTCAGTGGCGGGTCAAGTCGCGGTCAGTTCACCTAAGTGGGGAACTATTTGGGAATGGGCGGGTTAGTTCCCTTGGGACTGACATTGCAAAATTTGGTGGCAGGCTAAGTTGTGGTTGGTGGCATTGCATCAGGCGCAAAGCCTGATTTTCTGGAAGGAATCTGCCCATTGGGGGTGATGTTTGATGGATTTGGGAGGGGGAATTTTATTTGATCATCGTGTAAACTGAATTGCAACTGTCAGGCATTCCAGCTGATAGCTCAGTCTTCATACCTTTTTGACCATTTGAAATCCGAGTATTGGGCTGATTGCCACTCAAATTAGTTGTGATCAATTCCATTTTGGAGATCTCAACTGCAGATTTTACTGATTCCTTGTAACAGTTCTGCAGAAGAGAGTGCGGGTACTGGAAGCAGGATCTGAAATGGAAGGGCTATTACCTAGCACTCATCTACCACATGAGCGAGATCACCCTGAGTAACAAGGGGTATGGCCAAACCTCTTTGGTACCTTCTTGCTTGGGAATGAAAAGATGACCTGATTGATACCCAGAGGACGTTCACCAGGACTTACAGTTTTTGGCTCTTCTGGCCTTATATCTTGGCGAGGCAACCTCTTAAAGGTTGTTATTAAACCTCATAAGAAAGGTGTATGTCCCCAATGCGCTTCTCAATTCCCTAACTGAATTTAATATGGAGCAATCATGAAAAGCCTTCTCCTTGTCTAGGGTGATCATATGGCCCTTGTCAAACACAATATTGCCCAAGAAGGGGACCTGAGTCTTAAAACCTAATGATTAATTATTTTCAGCGTCATGTTTGCCGCCCCAAGTGTTCTTCCCCTTGCCTCAGGTAGTCTTATGGGATCCTTAATCAGTGGAGAATCAGGATGTCTTCTATATATGCTAGAGAGCATACACC